>PITA01004615.1:0-16442 GCA_004023965.1 Spilogale gracilis | reverse complement strand
CTGAACTTGCAAAGGTTAAAAATACTGTCAGTGAGATCCAATATAATCTAAGTACTCTAACAGCTAGGGTAAGTGAAGCAGAAGATCTCATTTGTGATATAGAAGACAGATTGATTGAGAAGGAGTAGCAGGAGAAGTCTTGGAAAAAACAGCTAAAATCCCATGAAAATAGAATTAGGGAAATAAATGACAACCTGAAACACTCCAATACCAGAATTATTGGGATCCCTAAGGGGGTTGAGAGAGAGAAGGCTAGAAGATATAGTTTAAAAAATCCTGGATGAAAATTTCCCTAATCTGGGGAATGAAACAAGTGTTTATGACCTAGAGGCAGAGAGGACAACCCCCAAGATAAATGAGGCTAGAAAAACCTCCAGGGACATAATTGTGAAATTCATGAATCATAAATTCAAAGACTATGTCTTAAGGGCAACTATAGAGAAGAGATCCTTTACATACAGAGGGAGGACCATCAGAATAATGTCAGACCTATATACAGAAACCTGGCAAGCCATAAAGGGCTGGCAAGACATATTCAGCAAATTACATGAAAAAAAAAATGCAACCAAGGATATTCTACCCAGCAAGGCAGACTTTTAAAATGGATGGAGAGATAAAGACCTTCCAGGACCTGCAAGCTCTAAAAGATTATGTGACCACTGAGCCAGCACTACAAAGAAATATTAAGGGGGGGTCTATAAAAAAGGAGAGAACCCAAGAGTGACACAGAACAGAAACTTACAGAGGCAATCTATAGAAACAAGGACTACACAGGCAACATGATGTCAATAAAAACATATCTTTCAATAATCAGTCTCAGTGTGAATGGCCTAAATGCTCCCATAAATAGCACAGGCTTGCAGACTGGATAAAATGACAGGACTCGTCCATATGCTGTCTACAAGAGACACATTTTGAATCTAAAGATACATCCAGACTGAAAGTGAGGGGATGGAGAACAATCTTTAAAGCCAAGGGGCCTCAAAAGAAAGCTGGGGTAGTGATTCTCATCTCAGATAAATTAGATTTTAATCTAAAGACTGTAGTCAGAGATACAGAAGAACACTACATCATTCTCAATGGGTCTATCCACCAAGAAGATCTAACAACTATAAATATTTATGCCTCCAGCATGGGAGCAGCCAACTACATAAGCCAATCATTAAGCAAAATAGAGTCATATTGATACAAACACGTTAATTGTAGGAGATCTTAACACACCACTCTCAACAATGAACAGATCATCTAAACAGAAAATCAATAAAGAAACAATTGCCTTGAATGACACATTGGACCAGCTGGATCTCATAGATATATTCAGAACATTCCACCCTGAAACAGCAGAATACTCATTCTTCTTGAGTGCACATGGAAATTTCTTCAGAATAGACCACATACTAGGTCACAAATCAGGGCTCAACCAATACCAGAAGATTGAGGTTATTCCCTGCATATTCTCTGACCACACTGCCATGAAACTGGAACTCAATCAACCACAACAAAAAGCTCAGAAGAAAAACAAACCCAGAAGATAAAGACGATCCTGCTCAAGAATCTTTGGATCAACCAGGAAATCAAAGAAGAACTGAAACACTTCATGGAAACCAATGAGAATAAAGATACATCGATCCAAAATCTATGGGATACAGCAAAGGCAGTCCTAAGGGGGAAATACATAGCCATCCAAGCCTCCCTCAAAAAAATTTAAAAATCCCGAATACACCATCTTTCATTGAAGAATTGGAATATCAACAAAAAATTAAACCAACCCCCGACACAAGACCGGAAATAATTAGGATTAGAGCAGAGATGAATGAATCAGAAACTAGATATACAGTAGAACACATCAACAAAACTAGAAGCTGGTTCTTTGAAAGAATGAATAAGATCGATAAACCACTTGCCAAACTAATCCAAAAGAAAAGGGAGAAGACCCAAATTAATAAAATTATGAATGAAAGGGGAGAGATCACGAATAACAACAAGGAAATAGAAACAATCATCAGAAATTACTATCAACAATTATATGCCAATGAGTTTAACAACCTAGAATATATGGATACATTCGTCGAAACCTCTCAACTTCCAAGACTGAAAAAAGAAGACATTGACAATCTGAATAGGCCTATAAGTAACAAGATTGGAAGCCGTGATCAAAAACTTCCCCCAAAACAAGAGTCCAGGACCAGATGGATCCCCTGGGGAATTCTACCAAACATTCTAAGAAGGAATAACACCTATTCTCCTGAAGCTGTTTCAAAAAATAGAAACAGAAGGAAAACTTTCAGACTCTTCCTATGAAGCCAGCATTACTTTAATCCCCAAACCAGACAAAGACCCCATCAAAAAGGAGAAGTTCTGACCAATATCTCTGATGAATATGGATGCCATGATTCTCAAAAGATCCTTGCTAACAGGATCCAACAATACATTAAAAAGATTATCCACCATGACCAGGTGAAATTTATCCTAGGGATTAAAGGGTGGTTCAACACTCGCAAAACAATCAACATGATAAAACAAATCAATAAGAGAAGAGAGAAGAACCCAATGGTACTCTCAATTGATGCAGAAAAGGCATTTGACAAAATACAACATCTGTTCCTGATCAAAACTCTTCAAAGTATAGGCATGAGGGAACATTACTCAACCTCATAAAATCTATCTATGAAAAACCCACAGCAAATATCATTCTCAATGGGGAAAAACTGACAGCCTTCCCTCTGAGATCAGGAACAAGACAAGGATGCCCATTCTCAACTACTGTTCAACATAGAATTAGAAGTCCTAGCAACAGCAATCAGACAACAGAAAGAAATAAAAGGTATTCAGCTTGGCAAAGAAGAAGTCGAACTCTCTCTCTTTGCAGATGACATGATACTCTATGTGGGAAACTCAAAAGACTCTACCCCCAAACTACTGGAACTCATACAACAATTTGGTAATGTGGCAGGATACAAAATCAATGCACAGAAATCAGTGGCGTTCTTATACACTAACAATGAAAATATAAAAAATATAGAAAGGGAAATCAGAGAATCAATTCCATTTACTATGGCACCAAAACCCATAAGATACTTAGAAATAAACCTAACCATTTTTGGTTTGACACACCACTCTCAAGGATCTGTACCTGAGGAACTACAGAACACTCAAGAAAGAAATTGAAGAAGACACAAAAAGATCGAAGAGCATTCCATGCTCATGGATCGGAAGAATAAACATTGTCAAAATGTCTATACTGCCCAGAGCAATCTATGCTTTCAATGCCATTCCAATCAAAATTCCACCAACATTCTTCAAAGCATTGGAACAAACAATCCTAAAATTTATATTGAATCAAAAAGTCCCTGAATTGCTAAGAAATTGCTGAAGAAGAATAACAAAGCTGGGCATCTTGTTACCTGACTTCAGGCTTTATTACAAAGCTGTGATTACCAAGACAGCATGGTACTGGCACAAAAACAGAGAAATAGACCAATGGAACAGAGTGGAGAGTCCACATATGGACCAACAAATCTATGGTCAAATCATCTTTGACAAAGCAGGAAAAAATATCCAGTGGAAAAAAGACAGTCTCTTCAATAAATGGTGCTGGGAAAATTGGACAGCTACGTATAAAAGAATGAAACTAGACCATTCTCTTACACCACACACAAAGGCAAACTCAAAATGGATGAAAGACCTCAACGTGAGGCAGGAATCCATCAAAATCCTGGAAAAGAACATAGGCAGTAACCTCTTTGACATCGGCCACAGCAACTTCTTTCAAGACACGTCTCCAAAGGCAAAGGAGACAAAAGCAAAAATGAACTTTTGAGACTTCATCAAAATAAAAAGCTTCTGCACGGCAAAGGAAACAGTCAATAAAACCAAGAGGCAACCCATGAAATGGGAGAGGATATTTGCAAATGACACTACAGACAAAGGGCTGATATCCAAGATCTATAAAGAACTACTCAAACTCAACACCCAAAAAGAAGATGAACACATCAAAAAATGGGCAGGAGACATGAAGAGGCACTTCTCCATAGAAGACATACAAATGGCTCACAGACACATGAAAAAATGTTCAGCGTCACTAGCTATCAGGGAACTTCAAATCAAAACCACACTGAGATACCTAACTTTATACCAGTCAGAAGGGCCAAAATTAACAAGACAGGAACAACAAGCTTTGGAGAGGCTGCAGGGAAAGGGGAACCCTCTTACAGTGTTGGTGGGAATGTAAACTTGTGCAGCCGCTTTGGAAAACAGTGTGGAGTTTCCTTAAAAAATTAAAAATAGAGCTACCCAATGACCCTGCAATTGCACTACTGGGCACTTACCCAAAGAAACAGATGTAGTGAAAAGAAGGGCCATATGTACCCCAATGTTCATAGCAGCAATGGCCACAGTCACCAAACTGTGGAAAGAGCCAAGGTGCCCTTCAACAGATGAATGGATAAATAAGATGTGGTACATATATACAATGGAATATTATCCCTCCATCAGAAAGGATGAATATCCAACTTTTGTAGCAACATGGATTGGATTGGAAGCGATTATGCTGAGCATAATAAGCCAAGTAGAAAAAGTCAAGTATCATATGGTTTCACTTACTTGTGGTGCATAGAGGACAGTAGGAGAAGGAAGGGAAATGGGAAGTAGGGTAATTTGGGGAGAGAAATGAAACATGAGAGACTTGGGACACAGTAACAACTGAGGGACTTGTACGGAGGGGTGGGGGATGGGAGAGTCCGATGGTGGGTTCTGAGGCCACCTATTGCATGGAGCACTGGGTGTGGGGAATGGGCAATGAATCTTGGAACACTGAAAAAATAAAATAAATTTAAAGTAAAAAAAAAAAACTAATGGGGGCACCTGGGTGGCTCAGTTGGTTGGGCGACTGCCTTCGGCTCAGGTCATGATCCCAGAGACCCGGGATCAAGTCCCACATCGGGCTCCCTGCTCAGCAGGAAGCCTGTTTCTCTCTCTCTCACTCCCCTTGCTTGTGTTCCCTCTCTGGCTGTGTTTCGGTCAAATAAATAAAATCTTTTAAAATCTTTTAAAAAAAAACAAAACAAAACTAATAACATATTATATGGTGACTGACATAACACAATAAAAATAAAAATAACAAAATAAATAAATACTAGGCAAATTTATCTAAATGACTGAACATATTTTCCCAAACTCTCTCATTTTGCTTCATAGAGAAGCATTTCTTTTCTTCTTTGTGATGTTCACATTCAAGATAAGTCAGAAAGCAATATAGTGGGAATGACTGCAATAGCAAATGGATAATAGTGAAAAACATGTTACACATCATACTCCCAGATAAGATGGATGACAGTTGAAGGATGCTTTGTTTCAAGTTGCTCATTCACCAACTCTAGTTATGGTAAATCACTTGATTCCCAAATGTTACACTAGGCTTTATTGGGAGCCACATACAAAGAAGAGTAAAATATAGTTGACTTATGATATCCTTACAGTAAATATGGTTGGAGTGCAATGAAATCTGAAGCATAGCATAAGAAAAGACAGTAATTGAAATGACTGTTATAAACCTATCATATTAGGTAACTAATTTAGGCCATTTTTTTTTCTTATATGTATGTAGCATTACATCTTCATGCATGCTACTTCTGATTTTAAAGTCTGAGATGGGGGCGCCAGGGTGGCTCAGTTGGTTAAGCGACTGTCTTCGGCTCAGGTCATGATCCCGGAGACCCGGGATCGAGTCCCACATCAGGCTCCCTGCTCGGCAGGAGGCCTGCTTCTCCCTCTCTCAGTCCTTCTGCTTGTGTTCCCTCTCTAGCTGTGTTTCTCTCTGTCAAATAAATAAAATCTTAAAAAAAAATAAAGTCTGAGATGGTTGCAGAGGTATTTTTCTAAGACTGGATATTTACAGTATTTTGGCAATATTCATTCATTCATTCATTCATTCATTCAGTGCAGCATGGGAAGGGACAAAGGGAGAGTGAGAATGAGAGAGAATCTTAAGCAGGCCCCACACCCAACATGGAATCCAATGAGGGGATCAATCTCATGACCTTAAGATCACGATCTGGGCTGAAATCAAGACGCAGCCTCTTAACAAACTGAGCCATAGGCTCCCCGACATTTATTTTCTTTTAACTTTGACTCATGTAAGTTAAACTATCATTGAAAATAATAATTCTCTTTGGTTTTTTGCTATAGGGAAATAATCTTCCAGATAAGAATGTGTCCTCTAAAAGTTATTATATGACACTACATTAGACTGTCAAAGTCATCGATAAAATGTCAATATCTGCATCAAAAATAAAATTCCCTAAGATCAAATTTGAATTTAGAAAATGTATAAATAAATGTTCTATCTTCTTAAGTTGACATCCATACTGCATTTACTTCTAGATTTAATCAGTACAATCAATGAATATTTTTTAACATAAAGAAAACTATTTAATAAGAGTGTTCCTAGAATTATAGTTGTGGCTTCATTATTAAATTAGAGATGTAAGATAACATAAAGTTTTGAAATACAGTAATTTTTTCCTTTAAAACATTTGATGTCATTAGAAAATAATATTTTAATTTCATATTTCTCTTTTTTTTAAAAAAAGATTTTATATATGTATTTGACAGAGAAAAACACAGTGAGAGAGGGAACACAAGCAGAGGGACTGAGAGGGAGAAGCAGGCTTCCTGTTGAGCGGGGAGCCCGATGTGGGACTCGATCTTGGGTCTCCAGGATCATGACCTGAGCTGAAAGCAGCCACTTAACCAACTGAGCCACCCAGGCGCCCCTAATTTCATATTTCTCTTATCAGCCCAGACTAATTACAGTAACATGCCAAACACTATTATTAAATTACCAGAAATAGCAGTACTTCAATCTTTTCAACCTCTGTTTTGTGTCAGATAAACCTTCAGAGTTTATGTATGTACGTTTACACAAATTAAAGGGGAAATTATATTAATGGAGAAAGTGTTTGATTTACAGCCAATTATTTTTGATAACGTCAAGTGGATATGTTGATCCTCTCAAACATAAGAGGTATAATGCAGATTTGACCCTTATTTGAGGTTTCCAAATCCATTAGCTATCATTTTCTGGTAAGTTACACATGATGTTTGACTTGGGGGAAAAAAATCTTGGTTTGGAAATTAGTATCAATGAGTCCTAACTCAAGTACTGTCTCTAGCTATGTGACTGACCATAGGTGGGACTTCAAACATTTTGACATGAAGATGTAGAGAAGGAACTCTCTTTTGCACTTCGATGGGCATGTAAATTGGTGCAGCCACTGTGGAAAACAGTATGGAGATTCCTCACAAATTAAAAACAGCAATGTCATATTATCCATTACTAGGTATTTAATAAATAATACAAAAACATTAATTTGAAAAGATACATGCACCTGTATGCTTATTGCGGAGTTATTTACAATAGCCAAATAGTTCTGTCCAGTACTAGAAATGAGTCTTGAAGAATGTGCAGGGGAGTTTTTTTTTCTTTATTCTTTTCTTCTCACTGTATCTTTCTAGGAAGACGGATGTTAGTTGACCCTACTGTGGTAAACATATCACAAAATACATAAATGACACCATCACGCTGTATACTTTACACTTATTTAATTAAAAAATAGACTTATTTAATGATGTATGTCAACCATTTCTCAGTATAAGTGGGGGAAAAAGAATGTGGAGTTGTTATCTCATAGAACAGATAAGAGTGAGACAAAAAAAGAAGTTTAGATAAACCCTCCCTCTTCCATGCAAGCTATAGCTGTTATTTAAAAGTTTCTTTTGATAGTAAGCATATTAAAGTTATGTCTGTCTCTCAGTATGTCCATACCTGGGGCAAAATGCATCCCAAGTGTGCTTTCTAGTGAAAATCCCAATACAGAATATAGGGGAAAATCCCTATGAAATGATTTTCACTTTAGATTTATTGATAGTGGTCACACCAGAATCTTTCTCTGCTATATAATATTTAATTTACCATTCCCACCACATTTTAATGTCACTCACTAAGTCTCGGTTTTCACATCTGAAAAATAAGATTTGTTTGAATGGTGTCAGTGGTTCCTCTGAGATTCAAAATCTTGTGAATCTACTTTAAATCCATGTAAGAAAGGTCTTGCATTTGTATTTTCATGCAAAAGCCTTTATCTTTGGTCTCTTTTGGACCATTCCAGGCATATTTAATTCCATGAAATAATTTGAAACCATGGAGTGAACATGCTGTTCCTATTTTTTTTAAGTTTCAGGACTTTATTTAAATTCCAGTTAGTTATATTAGTTTCATAACATCACATTAATAACATAATATTAGTTTCATGAGTAGAATTTAGTAATTCATCACTTAGGCATAACACCCAGTGCTCATCAAAAGTGCTCTCCTTAATCCTCATCACCCATTTAACAGCCCCCCCTCAACTCCCCTCCAGCAACCCTCAGTTTGCTCTCTATAGTTAAGAATCAGAAACAGGCTGTTTCTATTCAATTGCCTTGTCCTCTATTTTCGTCTTCCAGCAGTTGCAATGACATTTTTATGTCATTGAATTTTGTTGCAATCACGGCCCCCCAAAGTGGTTCCTTTCAATTTATCCAAGTGATTAGCAGAGCAAATTCTGTATATCAAGTCCTATATAATCCACTTAATGATCTATATGAGGAAGAAAGGAACCAATGAAAGAAGGAAAGGAGGTGGGGAGGGAGGCGGGACTGATGAGCAAATATGTGAGTTTAGCAAAAGTTGGAGGTATTATTTCTGAACACTTGCATACACTTTAGAAGTAGCAATCAGTTACGCTGAATTTTAAATATTTAAAAATATCTCAACAGGATTATTTTATTAATATACTCCCTATGATATAGCTCAACTTGGCTATTTTAACCAATTGATTTTTTGGAAGCTGCATTTGTATAGAGTTGTTGAATCAATATATCTAAAGTCAAAATTAATAAGCTAAATGATTCTTCATATTTGGGCAAGTTCCAATCAAACATTTTTGGATAGGAGAACCAATGCCCAAACTAATAGGATTAATAAAAAGATTATAACATTCACGTGTATTTTGTTATATTTTCAATAAAGAGCTATAATTAGTAGAATTTAGAGGCCTAATGCATGTATATCACTTTTATTTTTAATATCCTAGGATATGTTCATTTAGATAAAGCAGTGTATCTTCTAACATCATATCTAACCAATTCAATTAATTTTCTTTTGATTAATTGTTAAACATCTGTGAGATGATAGAAAAACACTGAGACAAAGCTTCAGGTTGAAAGCTTCAGGCTGGGCTTCAATGATAATTAGAGATGTGGAGTTTCATATATGGTTAGAATGCTAATCAAATATCCTATAAATGCTTATTAATTCTTTGCCAGGTATTGCTACTGCAGAATTACTCATTCTAATTTGCTCCATTGTAACATAACATAAACTATTGCTATGCTCCCATTAAAATACATTTGTAATTTACAAGCCAGTCTCACACATCTTGATCTCACCCATCCAAGCATTGTCTAAGCTTAAATCACACAGATATGTGTACCCTTTCCTCAATGTCTAAAAAGCTCTACCAGTAAACTGAGATACCCTGAGATCTGTCTTCAGATGCATAGTTCTAGACTGTGCTAAAACAGATTCAGATTTTAAGAATGTGCACCATTTAATGTGGAAAAGCAATAAAGTTCCTTAGCTACTTTGCTGTTTCAAATAAACAAATAGCTCAATTAGTGTCTCCTCACATATTTGTATAAAAATAATTATAACTATACAGTAGAGAAACATACAACATTTTCCCCAGGTGATCAAAATTAACATGAGGGACAGATACTCCTCATGTGCTCTTAGAAGAAATACCCTGAGAAAGGTACACTATCAATGAAGCACTGTTGTAGCTGGAAATTCATAATTTGAATCTAATTTTGAAGAAACATCAAATAAAACTAAAATGAGGAGCATTGTAATAGTAGTAATAGTAATAGTAATAATAAAGAACTACATCCTTCAACAATGTCAGCATCATAAAGACAAAAAATGGCTGTTAATATTCCACACTGAAAAAGACTAAAGAGATATAACAAGTAATTAAATATTTCACTTTTGATTGGATCCTGTATTAAAGAGTAAGAAACATTATAAAGGAAACTATAAGGTTAATTAAAAAATAAATAAAATCATAAACTAGACAAAAGTATTGCATCAGTCTTAAATTTACTGGGTAATGACAGTAGTGTGATCATATAGGAGAATATCCGTACTTATAAGAAATGTTCATGAAGTTGTTTGTTGGTAAAGGGACATGATATATGCAACTGGCTCTCAAATGGTTAAGTAAAAGTACATATCCATGCACATCCCATGCAGGGAATGAGAAAGAGAGAATGAGAGAGATGAAGAGTGAAAGAGAGATAAATGATAGAGGAAATGGGGCAAAATGTTAACAATATGTGAAACTAGGTAAAGGATGTCAGATTCTTTGTACTACTCTTATTTTTGTATCTTTTCTGTAATTTCAAAATCATTTTAATAAAAAAATCCTTAGAAATTAAAAATAAAACCCTTAGAATTGTTACTTAATTTTTAAAGGCACATGTAGTACTTTGCTCAAGTTTTTTAAAATAATAATCAAAAGAGCCATTGAGTTGTTGAAACAGAAAGAATAAGATATTCTGTATGTTCAAAATTACCATTTAGTATTAAATATATGTTATATGAAGTAATTGCACTTTCTTCACCATCCCTTCCCCGCCCAACAAATTGATAATCTCCTATTACAGATGAAGAAGGTGAAATAGCTAATATATACAATTACATTAAAATTCAAGTCAGGACTTAAAAACATTCTTCTGAATGATTAATAATTCAAGACTTATAATTTTCAGGTGACTTTTTATTGAAATACAGTAAAGTACATAACAGTAAATCTCAGCTAATTTTTGTAAAGTGAAATGCCCATGTCACTACCTCCCAAACTAAAGAACAGGTCAAAGAAATACTACCAGTATCCGAGAAGCACCCAGTCTCTCTCACCAAAGTAAACTACTACTCTGACTCATGGAAATTACTTTGGCTTGCTGTGGAACATGCTATAAAATATGTCATGATATATGAACTCTTTTGTACTTGTTTTTTTTAAGCCTTTATTCATTTGAGAGAGAGAGAGAGAGCGAGAGCAAGAGCACATGCATGTGGACATGAGGGGAGGGACAGGAGGGAGAGAATCTTCAAGTAGACTCTTCACTGAGCACAAAGCCTGACATGAACCTTGAACCCCTGACGCTGAGACCATGACCTGAGCCAAAACCAATAGTCAGACACTTAACCAACAGAGCCCCCAAGGCTACCTATGTCTGTCTTCGTTTGTTCAAAATTTATTAAATACAATTATGGTATTGCTTATTGAAGTAATTTACTCCTTTTTGCTTTTGTGCAGTATTTCTTTTTGACTATACCACCATGTATCTACCCATTTTGTTGCTGGATACTTGGATAGTTATTAATAATACAGAGTTTTTTTGTAAACACATATGTGTGTTTCTTTAAGGATCATGCCTAGGACTAAGACTGGGATATTCATTCACAGATACTACCCAATAATTTTCCCAAGTTCACGTATCAATTTATACAGAGGAAAATTCCTGTTGTTCCAAAATCTTTGTCCTAGCTGACATTTAGAACTGTCTCTTTTTAATTTTATTTTAGTTACGTGAGCAGGAATGGGCTGGAATTGCATTGTGATTTTATTCAGTCCTTTGGTGACTAAATGGTTAAGTGCCTTCTCATATATTTATTAACCATTTAAAGATCTTCTTTCATGAGGTAATTATTCATGTTTTCACTCTTATTTTAATCTTCATCTTACTAATTAATGAGCAGAGCTCCTATTATGTATATGAGTCTTTATATATATATGTATTGCAAATATCTCCTATCATGTGGTTTTCCTTTTCTCCCTCTTACTGACATAATTTTGAAGAACACAAGAATGAATTAATTCTAATTTATTCATCTTTTCCTTTATGCTTACTGAATATGCATCCTATTTGTGTGCCAATTTCCAAGATCATTCAATATTCTCCCTTTTTTTCTCCTAGAGTTGTTAACTCTTTTACTTCTAGATATGCAGGCCACATGCAAATGGTTTTGGGAAACAGTGTGATATAGGGGAATGATTTCTCAAAACTGACTCCATTTCTACTTGATTTACTATTAAGACTCAATATGATTTCTCCTCTGAATCAATCTGTTCTATTAACATATTTCTTTCCAGGCTGGGGCATAGTGCAACACAGGCCAAGCTTATCAAAATCCTCTGAATGTCAAGGGGTAGGAAATGTGAATTTTAGGAAAATGATACCTCCCTGCCTATGCCTAAATATAGAAAGAAAATAGTACAGCCTCTGGCTTTGGGCAATATTTTCTCCGAGAGAAAATATAACTTTGGGTATGAAGTTAGTTTGAACCAAGCAATATAAATATGCACTGAATCAGAAAACAAGCCTGGGAACTGAATAATGAGGTCAGAAGGAGGTTTGCTACAATAATGAGAATATAAATTCAAGAAATGCAGACTATTTGAAGGGAGCACTTGAGGCCCTCTCAGTGACTTTTGTGTAGAGTTTAATTTGATATAGTTATCTTTCATCCAAGCATGGGTGTTACTCTGATATGGTCGGTTAGGCTTGCAATCAGACAAATTCCCGTGCTAAAATGGGTACTTAGTCTTCTTCCCTTTATTGAAAATTTTATAGTCTGTTCACTTATTGCCCACTTACATAGCATGCCTTCATCTAATAATTAATAGTTTTAGTTTTAAATTTTGTCTTTCTTAATACAATTAATATTACATTACTCCTTTCTTATTCAAATAACTCAAGCTTTTTATGCATGGACACAACATCTATTTATCTTTTCATTTAGTGAACAGCTCCATAGACTTCATATTCATAACTTGTCTAAAGTTTTAAATGAAAGCAACAGAATGAGTATAGGGAAATGATACCGCCTTTACCACCTTAACTCCCTTAAGCTCAAAGGAAGATTTCTTTTTTTCCCTGACTTTGTTTAGCCTTTTTAGTTCTTCTTTTAGAGAGTCTCTTTGTTAAACATTTTACATCCCTATAACCCATTTAACTGCTTCCTGAAAGCCAAATGGAACTCATAATCACATAAGTCATTTTGGGGTAACAGTAAATACAAACTTTTATTATTATTTTTTTTTACTGCAAGTTATTTAAACCAATGAACTCACTCTGGCAATACTAACATACAATTTATGACAGAAGAGTTACGACTGAGCCAAACCTCTTATTTAGAGTGCTTTGAACTTCAAACCAAGCCTAACCTATGAAATAATTTCTTCCCTTGTTCACCATGATCATGCTAACTATTTAATTTATTTAGCAATACTTATACAACACATTTATGTCATGCTCTCATCCAGGGTTTTTACAAATTAACTACTTTAATCTCCTTAATAAATTAATCTATGAAATAGGTACATTTATGATTTACATTTTATAAACAAAGAAACTGAACTGATATTACTTAAAAAATTAAATAATTAAAGAACTTGCCCATGGTTGCCCACCTAAAAATGGTATTCCAACGCAGGAAGTCTGCCTCTATAGTTCATGCTCTTAAAGAGCTATACCCATTTTAAAGAGGTCCATATTCAGCTTAAGGGACTCACTCTCCAAACAGACTTCACCCTTGCCTTACTTTGACCATTGGTGCCAGTTTTCTTATTTTAGGTTCATTTTTGTTCAAAAAGCTTTATCTCTACTTTGTGCCCATTCTGATTGTCCTGACCTGTTTTATAAGCTGTTCTAGAAATGAAGTATTACATTGTCTTTTTTCTTTTGTATATGCCCCTTTCTATCATATTCTAGAGGGAATGAAGTCCTGTGTTTGGTCTCCAAACTGTGTTGTGAGGTCCTGTTTCCAGTATCAGACCTCACTGATGAATCTTTGTTATGTATATAGGACCTAACCATATGCTTTTGTTCAGCTTCATTTTCAGGATGTCCAAACTTGTGACTTTCTATGCTACATGCCCTCTAACTGCAACCATCTGCCACCATATCATGTAGATACTCCCTACTTAAGAGAACCTCCTTTCTTCCATGCAGGTATATGAGGTATATTGTTGGGGGATGTGTGAGGGGTTAATAAGAGACTTTCTAATTCAAACATTTAATTTACCACTTAGTGGTTGCCTGGGCTAAGTCCCTTAACCTCAATTCTCACAACTTTGGCTTCTCCATGTAGAAAACCCAGGAAAGAGGCTATGTACTAATTAAAATTTTCCTACAATGTTTGGCATGTGGTTTTATCATTTTGGGGTTTGTAATTCCCACTTTTCCCCTGTGTCTAAAATAGAATGTTCAATGGTTCTCCTGTTAAGAATGATGACTGCAATACTGTCAGTAGAAGTGCATGATCCAAGGAGTATCATGTTTGTAAGGCCTTCTCTTCAGAATGGGACTTTAGGAGATTATGGTATATAAAACAGAAAACCACCATGTGGAATGTAAACACCAAATGTGATTTTTCTACTGTTTCAATTAGGAAATGGAAAAACTATTTTTGTAGTTTCAACCTGATTCAAAATAAGAGTGTTGTAAAGAATCTGAAAAATTTATAATTAATATGATGTTCAATAATTCACTTTTCCCACAAATATTTGATTACCTTTTCTGAACAACATAAGCTATACGGGGATACTGTTTTGGACAAAATAGGGATATTCCTTATTTCTTGCAACTTACAGTCTTATGAGCAAAGAGACACATAAAACAGTAAAGGAGTAACAAATTTCCATAACAAATATGATGGATAAAAGCAGGAGACTGAATTAAGATGGGTTTTCTGTAGACAGAGTGAACAGGAAAAATGTCAAAGTATGCCAAACAAGATTATGTCATCTTTGTGTAGACACATAAATAATTGGCAAAATATTGAAATGTCTATGAAAATCAAATTCAGTAAAGTGGGTATCTCTAAGAAAGTAAGAAAACAAAATCATGCACTTGGTAAACAGTGGGTTTTAACATTATCTATAAAACTGTATTAGGTTAGAAGAGAAACTAAAGGAAATATCAAAGAAACATGATTTGATGAAGCTGGATGGTAAATAAATGGCATTCACTACATTATTTTTTATGAATTTGTGCTTATTGTTAATATATCTCTTAATGCAATGCATGTAAACAAGATACTTTATTGTGTCTCTGCCTGCATCTTTCACTGATTGCATTGACTGTGTTCTTTAGGACAAGACACAAGAGCCACTATTACCTCCTCTCACTGGCCTATGATACATACATAGTCCCTTAGACAGTCCTGTCCTCTCTGCATGATGATATTCACTTCCACAACCTTGGTTTAAGCCTCCTATCTCTCTCACCCAGATTTCTGCAATATTGCAAACAGCTTCTATCTATGTCCACCATCTCCCCTATACTTATTCTCCCTTTAGCATTCACAGATTATTAAAGTGTAAATTAGTTCACATTTTTCCTTCTTGTGAAGCTCCCACTGCCTTCTCATCATATTCCAAATATGATCAAAGTCCCTACCTAGCCTATAAGATTGACTAAGACTTCTGCAACCTTCCACTTCACTTGACTAAACTTTCCATAGCCCTCCTCCTAACTACAGGCCCTTAAACTCCCTTTTCTTCAAGCATTTGCTTTAGAAAACTTGCTATCATATATTCTTTCGTGTCTGTCTGAGACTTAAAGTTATCAAACTCTTGGCAATTTTACAACTCAGGAATGCCTTTTTCAAAGGCCTGGGAGCCAGCCCTTTAAAATCTAACCATCAAGGAAGATACTGTATCTCCCAGTCTCTGTAGGATGGTAAGAGACTGACTTCGATAAGTGCCAATTAGCAAAAATGTGGTTATTAAGCATCGACTAGCCTCCTCCCAGTACCGTCCAGCACTTTCCCTCTAATTCACACCATGCTTAAAAACTATCCCACTTTATGTTTCAGTGCAGTTGAGTTTGATGTCTTACCGCCATTGCAAAAGAATCTCTCCTACTACACCAGTCTTCTTTTTTTTTTTATTGTTACTAAATTTTTTTTCCCAGTGTTCCAAGATTCATTCCCTATGCCCCACACCCAGTGCTCCACGCTTAGGTGTCCCCAGTACCCACCACCAGGCTCTCCCGTCCCTCCACCCCACTCCCTCCAAGTCCCTCAGTTTGTTTCTGTGTCCAAAGTCTCTGTTGTTTCATTTCCCTCCCTAGGTTACCCTAGTTCCCATTTACTTTCCTTCTCCCACTGTCCTCCAGGTTACCCCTCATGCACCGCAAATAAGTGAAACCATGCGATACTTGACTTTCTCTTCTTGGCTTATTTCACTCAGCATAATCTCTTCCAGTCCAGTCCATGTTGCTACAAAAGTTGGATATTCATCCTTTCTGATGGAGGCATAGTATTCCATTGT
>PITA01004614.1:48733-121358 GCA_004023965.1 Spilogale gracilis | reverse complement strand
CTTCTGGCCCCCCTTGCTGCTCCACTGCCTCCTCCTGCCCCAGACTTGGGCGGCCCCCAGAAGTCACTCCCAGGCACCCCCACTTTTCTTTCTCTGCTTTGGGGCTTCTCCCTTGCCGAGCCTCTGGCCTCTCCCCCTCCTGAGTTCTAGCGCCTCCCACCATGCCTCAAACTCACCTGTCCCAAACCAGGTTCAGACGTCACCTCTTACCCCTTTTCCCTCACTTTTGTCTTAATTTCCACTACCTGTGACCTTCCCAGACTCCCTCCCTGACTCCCTCCCCAGGGCCCCTGCATTGCCCGACTCCACACCCCTGCCTCTCCCAGGCTCTCCCTCCTCTGAGCCGCCTACACTAGATTCCACAAAACACCGCCATGAAGCAGGGTCCCCACCACTCACCAGCTCGACGCCCTCCAGCACTTCCCTCCTTTCCTCCAACAGCCCAGGTGTCTTAACCTGGTCCCCAGCCCCCTGCATTTGCCACCTGAGGCAAGTGTTACTTTAGTCCCTCCTTCCCTGTTAGATTCCCTCTCTCACACAGGGCCGGATTTGAACCTGATCTGTCTCAGCATCTCCTCAGCACCTAGCACTATTCCCAATTAAACTTGGCAGGTTCAAATCTAGGCTCCAGCTCTGGCTGTCCCTGGGGCAGCCAGCTCTCTCTTTCTGTGCCTTGGTTTCCTCATCGGTAAAATGGGTGCAATGATATAAACTCTTTAGTCATGGGGTTGCTTTGTGGCTTCAGTGGGATAATCCTGGTAAAGACTATCTGTATCTGGCCCCAGTAAACAAGTATTAACCGTCACCAGTTTGTGAATGAACAGCCAGCATCTGGCCCTACCAGTTTAGGAGCTGAGGAAGCCTAAGACAGAGACCCACTGCAATCCTTGGGATTTGATTACATCACCTTCAGGGACAAGTGTTTGTGGAAATGCACGTGTGTTGTGGGCACAGAAAGGACCAGAATTTAAGGTTATGCTTCTCCTTAGTTGCATGGATTGAAACCCTACTACAACAGTATGATGCAACAAGAAATTATCCCTGTTCTTTAAAAAATTACCTTTTAAGAACAACAGGGAAAATCTGAAATGGCAGAGAATAATTTGGGGCAAAAATGTATGTAGAAGGATGACATGAAGCTAGATGAATGGGACAAATGTCCACGAATGCCTACTGCGTGCTTGGCCGGTGCTGGGTGGAATGTGGAGGTCAAGGGGGTCAGGACGTGCCAAGCCACAGATTTCACACTGGGATCATCACCTGATGCTTGATGAATAGAAGTCCAAGGCCATCTGGCAATTTCCTGGGAGAAGTGGTTTTAAGGCAGAAGGGCCCCAGGAATCTCAGTGATTCCCCGACTGGCCAGATGATCAGGGTTAAATAGCATTAAGCGTGCTATTCCCAGCACCCGATCCTAGGGAGTGAGGGGCATCAGAGTCTCTGAGGGAGGGGCCTGGGATCATGTAGTCATGACACACATAGTCACTCCCAGCCCCCAGGGGATTCCTATCACCATGGAAATTTGGGGAACAATGGCTGGCAAAGGTAAAGACCAGCGTTGGCCAGGGCCAGCCCTGGGCTCACCCTGAAGAATCCTCTTGTGAACCTGAGAATACAGTGCTTCTTTCCAGAACCTCACGAGTGCCCTGTTCATTGCTCTTCCTGCCTCAGGAAAGGAGATCTGTTATGGACATCTTGGCTGCTTTTCTGATGGAAAGCCATGGTGCGGGACTGTTCAGAGACCTTTACAGTTATTTCCCTGGGATCCCAAGGATATTGACACCCGCTTTCTCCTATACACAAATGAAAATCCAAACAACTTCCAGGTAAGAGTGGGATGGAAACACTGCATGGTGGGTGGATTGGGTTGCCCACGCCGGAGCCTTTTTGTAGTTGTTCAAGGAAAAAATACACCACCTTGGAACTTTCCAGATGATGCTTCCTCACCAATGTTAGACCTAGAGCAAACTTAGCTCTCAGGCTCACAGACCACATGCATAGCTAATGAAATCTATGGTCACCCAACCCAGAAACTCACACATCCACATACACTTGTGCACAGACCTTCAGAATCTTGCCAGCAGTACTAGCCTGTTCCCAGGGAAGAATGGGTGGCATTTATGGAGAAGCGCAGGCCTGGTGTTCCTGGGGAGGGTCTGTCTTCTTCCTGCACCAGGTAGGGGAGAGAGAGAAGTCACTCAGTGGCATGGAAGTAGGGAACTATAAATCCTTCCTGAGGAACTAGAGGACAGATGGAAAAAGGCAACACACAGCCACAAAAGTCAGAAGGTGAGAATCTCCCAGGGCAGCCTTCAGTTCGCAGAAGCCTGCTAGGTGGAAACAGGACAGGCATCCTGCGGGTGATTAGAAGTGACCAGAAAGGACTTGCTCAGAATCCAAGCAGCTCCCAGTTCCAGGCCCTGAGAGAGTTCAGAGGAGCTGGTGTCTATCTGTAGGTCCCTGAGGTCCCCGAGGTCATCCACTGTGGGGTTATAGGGGCCCACACCGTGCTCCCAGCTCCCAGCTCGCAGCTCCCTGCTCCCTGCTCCCAGCTCCCAGCTAGAATCTGCTTGAATAAGGCTATGGTGCTGTTTTTACCTTGTGATCCTTCTTCAGGCATTTGCCTAGCAATTTTTTATAATTAAACCAGCTGATCACCGCCACTGATCTAGCCACGGTTGAGGCTTCCAACTTCCAACTGGACCGAAAGACACGCTTCATCATCCATGGCTTCATAGACAAGGGGGAAGAGAACTGGCTGTTGGACATGTGCAAGGTAAGGGTCCCCCCCAACCCTGCACCTAGCCACTCCAGATGGACATGCGGCACCCAGCACCCAGATGCAAACCCCACAGCCCCAGTGTCCCTGAGGTTGGGAAAGGAAATACTCAGGGAAAGAACCGTCCTTCGCAAAACCACTAAGGAAAGCCTGGGTTCCCAGGGCATCGACTGTAAGTTCTCCCAACCCAACAACTTCTGGCCAGCCGTCTCCTCTTATGGCAGGAAAGAACCACAGTACAATCAAAAAGTCCCAGAGGTGGAGACTACAGCAAATTACCTGACATTTGTCTTTGATGCTTTATATAAAACCCCCCGGTGACAGGAAAGCAACTTAAATTTACCTTCTAGAGCTTTACTATCCAATAGAACATTTTGCACTGATGGGAATGTTCTGTATTTGCACTGTCCAAGTCAGGAGCCGGGGTCAGGCTAGAACACCTGCAGTATTGCTGGGAACGTAAAAACAGCACTATCCAGGGCTTCAACTCTTTAATGTAGGGGTCCACATTTATGTTCAATTTGGGTCATAGGGTTTCAAGTCAACTCTGTTTTAGCTCAGAAGCAGAGAGAAACAATAAAGAAACAAATGGGTGTGGCTTGTTCCAATAAAACTTTATCTATAAAAGCAGGTAGATTTGGCCCTACTGTAATAATCCGCTAACCCCTGATCTAGTAAATTATCTTTTTGATCTGGCTGTGTCACTAAGTATCTGTGAGACTTTAGACAAGTCATTTAATTTATTCCAGGCCTCAGTTTTCACATCTGTTAAGTGGGGATGAGCACACCTAGTTCAATAGTAATATGGTGGAAGTTTAGACGAGTGCAAAGAATATTAGAGCTGTGGCACAACGAGGTGCTTGACGGGTGTGAATGCCTGTCTGTGGAGTGTATAGTTTGTCGCTGTTGATAAATTGGTTTCTCCCTCTTGCTTGTCTTCCCCAGAAAATGTTTAAAGTGGAGAAGGTAAACTGCATCTGCGTGGACTGGCAACGTGGGGCAAAGACACAATATTCCCAAGCCGTCCACAACATTCGCGTTGTGGGAGCCGAGATTGCTTTCTTCATACAAAATCTGTCGGTAAACCCTGCCTGGGCCACGACCTGTGGGGAGCGGGCAGGGCAGGGGGCATGCCAGCACCACCTTCCTAGTACCTCAGAGGCAGCCTAAGGACCCCGGGGGCTCCAGCGGGCCTGGAAGCCCAAGGAGGGCCTTTTCTATCCCCTTTCCTCTCTCCTGGATTGTCCCCAAGACTACTACTCATAGGCCCGGGGGAGAACTAACCTCTTTGAGCCTCAGTTTCCCCTTTTGAAAGAAAGCCTTCCCTCTAGGTTATTCTGGGAATTCCAGAGGCCCCTGGGACTCCCGATGAGTCTTCATTCTCAGAGAGCCCAGGAGAGAAGGCCCCTTACAGCCTTCGGGAGAATCCCTGACCAGGCCCGTTACCTATGCTCTCCCAGACAGGCCCGACCCCCGCCAGGGACCAGGGGAGGTGGCCCCAGGCTGGGTGTGGGTGGCAGCAGGCATCGCACGTCCGGTCCCCGCCCGGGCAGGCTGCAGTTGACTCGGTGGCCACTGGTCAGCGCTGTTGTCCCGCGCAGGAGCCGGCCTGCGGGCCACGAGGGCTGCGGGGCGGGCTCGGCGGTCCAGGGCGGCGTCTTGGAGGCGGCGGTGGCCCCTCCGGAGTTGCCCGCCCGGGGCCCGTCCCCACGCCCGCGCCCCGAGCCCGCGCGCAGCCCCGCCGCGGGCGGGACCTGACGCGCCATCCGTCCCCAGACGGTGCTGGGCTACAGCCTAGAAGACGTGCACCTCATCGGCCACAGCCTGGGCGCGCACGCGGCGGCGGAGGCGGGCAGGAGGCTGGGCGGCCGCGCGGGCAGGATCACAGGTGCGCGGCGCGCGGCCCCGACGGGGGGCGGGAGGCGGGGGCGGGGCGAGACGGGAGCGCGGCCCTCGCGGGATCCCCCACGAGAACCAGAAAGTGTCCGCGTTTTCATTAGGAAATATTTGATTGTAAATAAAAATGCATTTATTTCTTAAAAAGAAAAACACAACTAGCATATTAAGCATCTGACTTCAAGGTTATTATTGCAAAAGTAATATAATAATAATAATAATATAACTGATTTTTTAAATATTGGTTCATCCGTTCCACAAATACGAATGCTGTGCCACGCACAGGCAGAGAATGAAAAGTGACCACCTGAAACCTGCCCCATCGGAGGTGTTCAGTAAATAAGGAATAAATGAATGAGTCACTTGGGGGAATGAACCCACATGAGACAGACACGGACACCTATTTATTTTGTGCAGGCAAATCAGCATGTGGCTTTGTCAAACAGTTCGATTCACCATGTAATGAATGTCTTCTTTGCTCAGGGCGCTGTGCTGGGGCTGGGTGAGGGATGGTTATAGTTCATGTTTCCATACAAGTTTTCAGTTTGCAAAGTCCTTTCTCTTCCATCTTTTCATGGGGTTTCACAATAACCCTGTAAGAGGGTGGTTGTTACTCCCACCTCCGGACAAGAGAACTGAAGCTCAGAGAGGACAGGTGTTTGACCTTGAGCAGAAAACCAGGGCTAAATAAAGGTGCCTGAGTCCGGTGCCCTGTGGGTTCCACCCTCTTCTTCTCTTCAAAGATGAAGTGGCCACAGCCCACTTCAGGAGACCCGCTGTCTAGTCCAGGAGGCAGACAGTTAAGTACATTCAGACCCGAATTAATTAGACACAAAATAATCCTAGACAACGTGGGTGGCATGCACTGAGAAAGGAGAGGCTAAGTTTTCCCTGCGGAGGTGGTGTTTGAGCCCAGTCTTGGAGGGAACAGATTTATTAGGGGAGGATGTGGGGAAGTGAGCAGCGGGCTGGGGAGAGCGTAAGCAGCCACAGAGGACAGTGTGGGGACTGGGGACTGGGCGGAGCCGGGCAAGGCCAGGGAGCTTGCAGTCTTGGAGAGCTTTAGCCAAATAGTAACGGGTGAGGATAAAAAGGACAAAGGAAATGAGGGGCCCATGGGACCCCCTAGATCCTCCTTGGTGTCAGGCACTGGGGACTTCTGGATGTCAGTGACAGTGACCCCACTTTTAGCCTTTCTGTGTCCTCTCTCCTGAGCAGACCGGACCTACAGACACAATTCCCCAAATCATGGCTGCTGGGCTCTGGGACTCCTGGTCCAGGAATCCCCCTGGATTTTGCGGGTAGAGGGTTTAGATGCTGGTTTGTGTTAGTTAGAGTGTGGCCTAAATGCCCACCTTCCCCATTTCAGGACTGGACCCCGCACAGCCATGCTTCCAGGGCACATCTGAAGAGGTCCGACTAGATCCATCAGATGCCATGTTTGTGGATGTGATTCACACAGATTCTGCTCCCATCATCCCCTTCCTAGGTGAGTTCCCCCACTGCACCCCTTGATGACCAGCTGAGACCGATGGGAGTGCGTCCAGGTGCACCCCACACACATACTGCAGGGGTGATATTCAAAAAGGCTAAGTACAGGAGTACCTCACCCATCTTCAAACCTTTAGTCCTTTCCAATCTGCCATATCCAGAGGGACAGCTAAAGTTCCTATTGATGTTTGACCCGTACTTGCAAAATGCAAAAGTTAATTTTTGAATTTCTTTAAAATTCTTTTGCCAAAACTATGGTTGCAGTTTTGTTTTGTTAGAGATGAAATATAGCTTTTATCTGGTTCTTCTAAAGTCAATGTTCTTTTCTCGTTATTTTCTTAGACAACCACTCGTGAAACCTGCCAATGAAAGTATGTTTTTAATGAAAATTATATCATTTACTGAGTGCTTACCATATGCTGCTTTAAACATTTTGTACACATTCACTCATCAATCGTAACAACACTAAAAAGTGGGCATTACTGTTACAATTTCGTTGCTGAGGGAACTGAGGCTCCACAAGGTCAAGTAATTGCCCAACATTATGGCCAGTCTATGAGTAGAACCAGGTTGTGATCCCAGGTCTGTATGCTTCAAAACCCAAAACTCCTATCATTGCTCGGGGCTCTCAGTATAGCAGTGTAACGGAATGTGGTCTCAGTATAACAATATAACATCGAAGTCAAAATTTTTAAATGAATATAATAATGAAAGTTGCACCACTCCTGATATGTGGCTGCTGGGACAGAATGGTGTCAGGGCCTACAGTAGTGCTCAGGGTCTCCCCAAAACCGACAGACACACATACACACACAAACATACCTGTGTCCATGCTCTCCCACCTTCTACCTCATCTCTCTTCCTGTGTGCTCTCCTCCCTTCTCTTCTTGCCAAGTGGCCATTTCCGAGCACTTTCTGCAGAGTCATAGACAGCGTGGCGAGGCCCAGGAGAGAATATGTTAAGAAGGTTCTTGCTGTAGTTGGAAGGAACAGAATACTGTCTGTGGCCACAACCTAACCTTGGGACCGCTCACCTCCCTGCTCTCCTCTGCTTACAATATTTCAGGTTTTGGAATGAGCCAAAAGGTGGGCCATCTGGATTTCTATCCAAATGGAGGAAAGCAAATGCCTGGATGTCAGAAAAATTGCCTTTCGACCATTGTTGACATAGATGGCCTATGGGAAGGTACGTAAGTAGAGAAGCAAGGCAGCTGTCGTCCGCTTGGGGGGAAGCAGAGAGGGCTTGGTGCCGGGCATTTCCACAGCAATGTCCTGAGGTCTGACCAGCCCCATTTTACAGGCGAGGAAACTGGGTCAACACAGTTATAAAACTTGCCTATGGCTACCCTAGATTTAAGCCCAACTTCTGGCTGCAGAGCCCCGACCTCGTGCCCCATCTTGCACCATCTATCCCCCTTGTCCAGATGCTGAGGCAGGAGGGGACCAGCCCGCCGGCAAAGACCCAGCCCCGGCTTTGGCCCTCCGTCCTCTGTGCCCGCTCCTTAAAGGACTGTTTCCTGGGTGAAAGCAAAGATCTGTGGGGCTTAGACTTTCTTTCCATTTGCTGTGGCCAGGTTCTAGGCCAAGAAAGGAGCTGAGCTTAGGCAGACAAAGGGGGAGACGTGCTCTGCAGGTCTGGGGAGAGTGTGCTGGGAGCAGGAGGCCTGGGCTCTAGAGGATGAGCCTTGTGTGGATTTCCATTCATCTGAGAGGGCGGGCTCAGTGCCCCTAAGAGGAGGTGACCTAAAGCACCATCCATGCCCACTGCCCTTGTTCTGACCTTCGGCTATTTCTGCGGCCCAGCCCTGAGACCAGGCTTCACTGTCCTCCCTGACAGTGGAGGCTTTGAGTCTGTGATCATTTCATTTTAGGTTTTATTTGTCCGAGCTGGGAGTTCCCCAAAGCCAGGAGCTGTGTCGGGCCCTTCCACACACACTGGGGTCAGCCCAAAGAGAGCACCCGGTGTAGTCCGTTACACGGGGCTTGGAGTCCTTTGGTGGCATTTTTATATTCCATATGTTGATGTTAAAGAGAAGGGCTACTAAAGCCACAGGCAATATCCAGTGACAGTATGAGGTGCCTTAACCCCCTCTGGGCTCCACACCAGGTCACCCTGCAGAAGATGTGGCTGCTGGGCTCCCTGGGAGACCCCATCAGAGTCACGGGAAGGGCTGCCTCCTCCCAGAAGTGCCGAGCAGGCCACACAGCATGGGAGCCCAGGTTTAATTAAAAAGGCAATTTGGGGTAAAGAAGCCCATGATCACTGGAGTGTGTGCGGATTGTAGGGAGCTCCGAGTTTCCCGGGCGCGGGGCAGAGAACAGTGAACGCCACTTGCTCCTGTAGGATGGGATCCCAGAACCGCAGTTCTGGATGAAAGAAACAGTTCCGTGTGAAACGGGTTCTGCTGTCTGGTGATGAGCGTTGGTGTGGGGGGCATGGAACCAGCTTCTGCAGGAAGTTTCTGGGCTGTGCAGGGGCAGGGGGCATTTGGAGCCCAGAGCTGTGGGGGGCTAATCCCACCGCTCCTTCCCAGACACAAAGGTGTGCCTTCTTCCTGGGCAGTGGATGAAGCCACCAGACCCCACGCCCGAGGGGACCCCCAGCTACCTCTGCTGTTGCCAGGGTTCTCCTTGTAGGAAGTTTTGTTCCCAGGAGCTAGAGAAGTGAAAAAACAATTTTCTAAACGAGAGGACTTTGGTTTAAAGAAAAAGATGGTAAATGACATGCAGTGACAGCAAGGCCAGAGAACACGGTGACCGTACTGTCCACTGCTTCTGCCTTGTGCCTGGAAAAGCAGGAAAGAAGGAGTTCTCAGTGGGGGGTCAAAGGCTCAGAGAAGCCTGCTTCAGGCGGAAGTCCTATCCTCTGTGTCCTGGTTGCAAACTGAGCCCCAGCCTGCAGGCAGAACGCAACCCGCAGCAGCATGGGATTGAGCTTCACAGGCCTGTTTGCAGGTGGGAATGTACTGCGGTCATTTGAGCATGGAAGGGTGTTCATGGAGAAGTCAAGATGCTGGCTTCTTGTGAAAAATCGGAACAAGTCATCTGGACCTTTACCATAAAATGAGTGGCTGGGCCTTGTAGGATCCCCTTAGAGGCGATTGCTGTCCTCTCTCTCTCTCTCTGCATATACATTCCTCTGCCCCCAGCATGGCCTGCCGCCCTCATCATTCCTTTACATGACCTGCCACCCTGGAGGTTGCACAAATATGCGCCTTAGCACCTGTCGCTCCCCAACACCTGCCAGCCCTTGAGTAGGACCTTCCCAGCAAACAGACAGAATGGAGGGAGAGGAGAGCCCCTCTGGTCAATCCCCATTACTAAACGAACCCCAATTTCCTGCTCACGCCTACATATTTCAAAGTCAGTCACAGATCTTTCGGACTGACACCCATCTGCACGACGTGGAGGGGATTTCTCACTCAGTCTGAATGGTTCAGCCTTCCAAAGTGAAATGCCTCCTGTGAGCTCCCTTTGCTTCCTCAGGAACCCGAGACTTCGTGGCTTGCAATCACCTGAGAAGCTACAAGTATTACTCAAGCAGCATCCTCAACCCCGACGGCTTCCTGGGCTACCCGTGTGCCTCCTACAATGAGTTTCAGGAGGTAGGTCACACCAGCGCTGGGGGAAGATGCCGGTGGCCCTGTGGGTGGTGGGGATTTTGTCCCTGTGGCTTGGCAGCGAGCACAGCTGTAACCTCATGACTAATGGGAGGAGGGACGGGACATGCTGAGCCTGACGGAGCCTTCTCCCAGAAGAGGGTGGGGAGGAGGGGACCCGACGGCTGGGCCTTCCCTAGATCCCAGCTTTTTATTCTGGAAGATTCCCAATCTACACAGGAGTCAAAAGAAGAGTACATGAATACCTGTCTACCCATCACCTACACGCAGAGATTGTTAACAATTAAATGTGTGCATATGTATAGTTTTCTTCTAAATTATGTGAAAGCAAACTCAAGACTTAACTCATAAATGCATTCCTCTCCTGAGAACAAGATCATTCCCCTATAGAGCAATGTTCAAGAAATTTAATACTGATACACTAATATTTTCTTTCTTTCTTTTTTTTTTAAGATTTTATTTATTTGACAGAGAGAAACACAGCCAGAGAGGGGAACACAAGCAGGGCGAGTGAGAGGGAGAAGCAGGCTTCCCGCTGAGCAGGAAGCCTGATGTGGGACTCGATCCCGGGTCTCTGGGATCATGACCTGAGCCGAAGGCAGTCGCTTAACCAACTGAGCCACCCAGGCGCCCCAATATTTTCTAATATATAGTCCATATTCAAACTCCTCCAAATATCCAAATAATGTCCTCTAGAGCTGTGTCTTTCTTTATCTTTCTTTCATTCTCCCTCCCTCCCTCTTTTCCTCCCTCCCTCCATTTCTTCTCTTCTCTGCCTCTTTCCCTTCTTTCCTTTCTTCCCTTCTTTATCTTGCACTGCCTTCTTTTTAGTCTCCTTTAATCTCAGTGTCTCTCTCTCTCTCTCTCTCTCTCTCTCTCTCTCTCGGTTTTTTGTTTTGTTTTGTTTTTATTTTTGTTTTTTGTTTTTGTTTTTGTTTTTTTCTTTTTGAGAGAGAGAGAGTGAGCATGAGCAGGCAGGGCAGGAACAGAGGGAGAGAGAATTTTAAGCAGCCTCTGGGCCCAGCACAGAGCCCAACGTGAGGCTCGATCTTATGACCCTGAGATCATGTCCCGAGCTAAAACCAAGAGTCAGACGCTCAACCGACTGAGCCACCCAGACCCCCTTTTTGAGGCTCCTTTAGTCAGAGCAGCTCTACATCTTTCACTGGTCTTCCAAGACATTGACAGCTGTGAGGATTCCAGGCACGTGTTTGGTAGCATACCCCACAATCTGAACTTGTCTGCTTATTTCTTCGTGATCCATTGGGTGTTAGCGAGCCCTCAGCGTACACAACCAGACACACTGGCATTCATTTAGTGGCACTTTGTCTCATTATTTGATAAGTTACAGTTTGATTACTTGTTTAAGGTTTAAAAAATCTGCCAGATTTCTCCATGATAGAAGTCCCATTTCCCCGAAGCGATCTCCAAGGTGATATCCTTCCACAACAAACCAATATGAAAGATTGAGCTTCTTACCTGAATCAGTTAGTACTTCGGAGTTGCAAACATTTGCAGTTTCAAAATATTTTTTCTCAGAAGTAAAAATAAAGATATATTTATACGCACACGTTTTCCTTTCAAAATTGATTTTGACCGTAACTTTCTTGGGTTGAACTAAGGTCAAAAGGACATCATGTTCGATCCCCAGGGTCTGTGAGTATCCACTGCATGGCCTTGGCTGTGCCAGTTATTGTTGGGGCATGGATAATAATATGCACAGCCTGCATCCCTTGTCTCGTACTTTCCAAACTGCAAAATAGCTCTGCACCCCATGGAAAGTGGATTTGGTGAGAGCAAAATTCAGAAGATCAGTGACACGGTAGATTGAAATGTCAGTCTGATCTAAACAGAGCAGACCACCTCCTCCAGCCCTCATGACCTACCTCTTGGGGAACATCGCCCAGGGATCAGTGTTGTAATTCACATTAAAGTGAAGATTGGGGGCGCCTGGGTGGCTCAGTTGGTTAAGCAACTGCCTTTGGCTCAGGTCATGATCCTGGAGACCCGGGATCGAGTCCCACATCGGGCTCCCTGCTCGGCGGGGGGCCTGCTTCTCCCTCTCTCACTCCCCCTGCTTGTGTTTCCTCTCTGGCTGTGTTTCTCTCTGTCAAATAAATAAAATCTTTAAAGAAATAAAAAATAAATAAATAAATAAAGTGAAGATGGTCACAAACCTCTTCCTCTGCTCTTTTGAAAGAACTCATTGTTTCCATTTACTCCTGCTGGAAGATGTCTTGTATTTGCCTTCCATATTTTTACATTATTGCTTCCTGCATATGACCTGTCTACCCAACTATACTCCAAGTTTTCTGGGTACTTCTTTAGGTACACAGCAGGACTTCATACAGTTCTGTGCATGACTGAGGATGAATGTGTGCCTATGAGTAGAGGGGTGCAAGAATGGATGGGCGGATGGTTGAATGGGTAGATGAGAGGATGATGGGGGGTAGAGGGGTGCATGGGTAGATAAATAGGAGGATGGATGGGAAGATGGAATTACTTGTCTGATTGAGCGAATGAGTCAAAGCCCACCACTAACAAACACATTATGTTTTTTCACTAGAATAGCTGTTTCCCTTGTCCAGCTGAAGGATGCCCCCAAATGGGGCACTATGCTGACCAGTTTCATGGGAAAACCAGTGCCGTGGGACAAACCTTTTTCCTGAACACAGGAGACAGTGGTAACTTTACTCGTAAGTATCTGTTTTACTCATTTAAAAACTCTTGCAAATAATTTGGAAGGTGTACCAACCTAATTAGTCAGGACCCTTGCCAGCAACTGACAGAAACTCCACTCCAACCAGCTTAGCTATAATAGAAGAACATTATTTGATCAGTAAGCCGGATCTGCGGTGATGTGATTGGCACATCAGGCTGGTCACATGTTCATCCACCCCACTAGTGGGAAAGGCATAGTCGCTAACAGAAGAAGAGGGTCATGCGGGGCAAGGTCCCTGTAAGTCAAGAGGTCATGCCTTGATCATCTGTCATACTAGTCTCCCTACACAATCACGCATGCATATGTGCACACACATGGTGCACACGCACACACACAGACACACACACGTACACATGCATTGTTTGTGTTGTTATTTTGCCCAGCTACTCACCAAAAAAGTACAGGATAGTAAAGTCATCAGGATTCATTTACCATAAGTAATAATACGTGGTGGCTGACTAGAAGAGCGTAATTCTCCAAGGGAGTTACAAATCCAAAAAAAATTATATAGCACTTGACAAAACACTTTCCACACATAGTATCTCCGATAATTGTCACAATACTTAGGATGGAGGATAACATTTTGGCAGTCCTGTGTGTATTCCCTCAACCCAAACATACCTTAGGACAATGCTTGCCTAAGAAGGTGTGCTCAGGGATGTTCACTGAAGCTCTGTGTTTAACACCAGAAGTTTGTGAGGAGAAACCTAGATGCCCACCAACTGGTGAACAACCAAGTAGTCTGTGAACGATTAAAAGCAAGAAGATAGTCCTGTGTACTGAAGAGAGAAAGAGTAGCAAGTAGTAAGAGTAGTAAGTGAAAAAAAAGGCAAATAGGCAAAAAAAAAAAAAAAAAAAAACACGTTATCAACACAATGGATGCACACAACGTGTATCAGTCAGGGTCCCGACAGGAGAGAAAACTCGTCAACATGGTTCAAAGAAGGGTCTAGTTTGAGTGGGTGGGCAGGATTACAGGAACAATCAAGGGGTGTGGAGGCACCCAGGATCAGGGGGCTGTGGGGCTCCTGGAGTGGCATGCTCTCACAGAGGGGAAGTTACCTCCAGACATCCGGTCCTAGAGCCAGGAGGCAGCAGGAGAGCAGAAGAGATGGGCACCCCCCTTTCCTCCTGCCTTTCTGCCTTTCCATCTCCTGTGTAAGTCTCTTATTGGTTGAACTCAACCGAATGGCAGTGGTAAGATCCCTGGTGGGAATGGCCTTCCAGGATACAGGGCCGGATAGAGACGCGTGTCAAATCAGTCTGGGGAGGGGAGGGGTGGGGACTGTTGAGAATACAGCACCTCATAATTGTGGAAAGGGAAAAAAGCCTGGATATTCTTTCATAAACTTTTCTGTGTCCGCGTGAATGCTCGGAGAAAGCTCTAGATTAGGGTTTCTCTACCTCGGCATAATTGACATTTCAGGCTGGGGATTCAGAGCTAGAAGCAAGCATCCTTCCATGGGATGATTTTTTTTTCCACCAAGATGAATTCATTGAACTGATTATATGTCTTTGACAGGTTGGAGATACAGGGTATCCGTCACACTGGCTGGAAAAAAGAGAACGAGTGGGTACTTCAGGATTGCTCTGTACGGAAGTAACAGAAACTCAAAACAGTATGAAATTTTCAAGTAAGTTTGACAGCAAAGTGAAATGGTTACACTTTTCGTCATAGAGTATTCATAAGAGATTGGATATAAAATGTTTTCTAAATCTGGCCACCTGTTAGAACCATTGAATCCTAGAATGTCAGAGCTGGAGGAAAATCTCAGAGTCTGATCCAGTCATCCCATTTTGCAGATGAGAAGAGTGAGGCCCAGAATGGGAATTCATTATTTAAAATAAGATATGTGCTAACTCCTTTTGGAATGTCAGTCTTTGCTCTCTAACTTCAGTTTTATGGGAATCGAATTCTCCTCCGACAAGGCACGTTTACGTGGTGACTCCCCCAATACCAGCATCCTCCCCTCCCCCCCTTACCTAGCTTGTTGTTGCTGCAGGGGCAGCCGCCCCGAGCTCTTGCTGGGCTGATGAGGCACTTGGTGAATATGTGTTGGATGAATGCGTGACTGGGCTGTAAAATTATATTCTGTTTTTCATACTAACTTTTACATAATACTTTGTATTTATATATACATATGTATTTATATATGTGCTTATATATATACATATATATGTACTTTGCATAATAACTTTGTTAAATTAAAGCTTTTTGACAAATTTCTATGCCCCATATGAAATCCTAACAGAAGATCTCTGCTGAGCCACCTGCATCTTTAAACATAGGACATTGCATTGATTAGTCTTATAGTGTAATTATAGGGTTAATATGCTTCCCCAAATATTTTATTTCTCCTAAGGACAAATTAAGACAGTAGAAATCTAGAGTCCTATCTTTTTTAGCAGATGTGAGCTTCACAAATATAGTTGTGTTTAGCAGCTTTTGGATGTCTGTGAGGTCATTCAAGGTATTTGCAGAAAACCAACAATAGCCACCATCGTTTGGAGAGACAATAGATGACTATCGTCCTTTGTATTCATACATCCAGCTGAGATAACATTTTATGTCTGCTTTCAGAGGCTCCCTCCAACCACATGCAAGTCATATGCGTGACATTGATGTGGACGTGAATGTTGGAAAAATCCAGAAGGTTAAGTTCCTCTGGAACAACCATGTGATAAATCTTTTCCGGCCCAAGCTGGGGGCTTCGAAAATCACGGTGCAAAGTGGTGCAAATGGGACTGAGTGCGTATCTCTTATTCCACCTACATCTTAGTATCTATATTTACCTATCAGTCTGTCTACACATCCATCCATCCACCCCATCCATCCATCCATCCAGTCACCTTCCTACCCATCTGGGTAACAGTCTGCCCAGCCATTCATCCATCCCTTTCTGTCTATCTGCTTAACCACCCACCTATCCATTCATCCATCAACCATCTATCCAGCCTTCTGGCCATGCGGCTATTATCTGCCCCACTATTCATCTCAACTCTCCATATAACCATCTGATTCACTTTAAAAGATCAAATGTCATTTTCCTTGCCCAAATTCAACATGGCAGGAGCAAGGCATCGGCAAGTTATAAGGCGTAGCTTTGAGAAATAGGCAAACACGAGACTGTTTAATCTCAAACAATGAGGAAATACCTGAGCAGAACTTGTAGGGGATCTCTAAGTTAATTCCAGTTGGGGTGCAGTTATTAACATAAACTGATTTGTTTGCAGACTGTGGTATGAAAAGGATAGAAACTGGGTTGGGATCTCGCTCACAGGGGCATTCTCTTCTCATTCAAGGAAAGAGAATCATACTTGGTCAGGCCTGGGAGAGGGTATAACTGTACCTAGAATACTGAAGGAAGAAGGCCACCTTCAAAGAAGATCATCCTAAAATAACAGACTGCTCAGGTCTAAAGGAAACATAGATGTCCTGTCTCAGCTGCTCTCATTTTAAGATGAGGAAAGTGGGATATGGAGAGTCATGCAACTTGTCTAAGACCACACAGGGAAGCTAGAGGGAAAACTACTAGACCTCAAAATGTGTTCAAAAACATACACCAGGTCCTTGCTCAGTTGTGTCATTTAATTGTGCTGGATATTAGCAGTACCATTCCCGATTCCTCTGCGTGTTGTTGGAAGGATCAGATGTCACTCTGGCTGGGCCCTTCCTTTGCAGGGAGTGAGCAGAAGCTCAACCCAGACTTGGACCCAGGTCTTCTGATAGCCAGTCCGGTCCTCCTGCCTTGGGGCCCACCTGGCTCACGCAGCCGGACGTGGAGCTGAGGATCAGTCAGGCTTGGTGGTGGGAGGCATTGTAGAACAGTCTAGATTTCAGAGTCATGAGGTGGGGGTTGGGTGGAGTCCCCATTTTCAAGTACAGTAACTCCCACACAATACTGCCGGTACCAAAGTTATCCCCTCATATAAGGGATCCCTCGTCGAGGAGCTACATTCTGAAGCTGAGCCCTGAGGGAAGGCTGGGTGGTCAACCACACTCCTTTAGCCAGAGATTCCACCAGGGCAGGAAGAGGCCAGGGGTGCCCTGCATCTCATGTCTGCGTCCCTGCCCCAACCCGACCAGGCTTCACCCCTCAGGAGGGACAACACTTCCCAGTATTTTTTTTTCAGCATCTTTATTGAGAGATCATTCCCATACCACACAATGCAACCCATGTGAGGCATGTAATTCAGGGACGTCTAGCATATTCAAAGAGTTTACAATCATTTCCGCAATTTTAGAACATTTCCTTACCCCAAAAGGAACCCTCACACCCATTAGCCATCACCTGCTCATCTCCTTTTCCCTTTGCCCAGCCCTAGACAACTCCAGTCTATTTTCTGTTTCTGTAGGTTTTCCTGCTGTGGACATTCTGTACACATGAAATCATATATGCCTGCCTTCTTTCACAGCACAATGGCTGCAAGCCGCCTCCGTGTGGCAGTCTGTATCAGTCCTTTTAATTCATTCCCTTTTATTGCCAAATATGGTCATACAGATAGACCACATTTTATCTATCTGCTCATCAGTTGGCAGACATTTCCACTTTGGGGTTGTTTTTGTTTTTTTTTTTTTTAATTTTATTTATTTATTTGACAGAGAGAAACACAGCCAGAGAGGGAACACAAGCAGGGGGAGTGAGAGAGGGAGAAGCAGGCCTCCTGCTGAGCAGGGAGCCCGATGCGGGGCTCAATCCCGGGTCTCCAGGATCATGACCTGAACCGAAGGCAGTCGCCTAACCAACTGAGCCACCCAGGCGCCCCTCCACTTTGGGGGTTTTATGAATACTGTTGCTTGTATCCAAGTTTCTGTGTGGACATACGTTTTCATTTCTCTTAGGTATATAGGTGCAGAATCACTAGGTCATAGGAGAACTTTAGGTTTCACTTCTATAAGAACGGCCAGACTGTTCTTCCAGAATGGCTGCCCAGAGCAGTGAATGAAGAACATTCGTGATCTTGAGCCTACAGGGAAAGTCCCCTGTGGGCAGGTTAGGGGCCCTGCGGACGCAGTGTCAGGCCAGCAACTGCAGGCCCCTCAGAGCATCAGACACTTTCTTGGTTGGGGTGGGGATGGGGGGGCGGGAAATCCTTGGCCTGACACAGCTGATTCCTTCTCAGCTCATTAAGAATTCCCAGGAGAGGAGGATGTTCTTTGAGGGGTTTTGCTTGGCAAGAATCATCTGGACTCAGATTGGTGTTGCAGAACCTTTGGGTCAAAGAGATCTGAGTTCCAGGGGGCTGGTTAACTGCAGTTGGCTGATCTGAGGTCTCATTTCCATCAGTCAATGAGTCTCATGCCCAACATGTTTCCCTCCACAGGTACAATTTTTGTAGCAGTGACACGGTCCATGAAGATGTTTTACAGTCTCTTAACCCTTGTTAAACAGGTGGTCTTCTCTTGTATCTTTGCTGTAATAAATTTTTTAATGCCCTCTGTTTGACGTTGAGGTGTTAATTTGACATTCTCCATGTTCTGGGGTCACATTTCATAAATGATTTGTGGGACTGCAGCCAAGTTTGACCAGAGGTAATGCCTAAAATCTTCCGCCAGCCCTCCCCTGTGACTCTCTCTCTCTCTCTCAGGGCACACTGTGGGGCCTGTTCGAACGTATTTTATTTCCTTAGACAATGAATTTCTCTCCTATTTGATAAGGTCACCATTGCTCCCATGTGTTGCCCAGCCAACTTTTAACATATCAGGGGAAGAAGCAGACCTCATGTAAAAGCAGCCTCCAGCAGGCCTAACTCAGCACAATCATTATTTATAATAAAGCCCATCTGTGGAGTGAAGGAAGAGGGGCTTAGAGTATTCTTACACAAGGCATGTCTACTGTCCACCCTCCAAGTCTCTGGCTCCTCTTCCCAGAGACTACCAAAGATTTTTATTCCTTCTTTTTTCTCCAGAAATGTTCAATACAGGTAGCAGATGTACTTTAGGGGCCTGAGGCATGGTGGGGTACAGGAGTTGGGGTATTTACTGTTCAATTCTTAGAATCCAGAAAAGGTTCCAGTTAGCAATTCTGGGAATGGCATTGTGATGGAGCACGGCGGGTGATTGATCCCGAGATTCCAAGGATGAGAGCAGAAGGAGCTCCCTCAGATTTGTAGCAGAACAACAAAGCTTGAGCTCAACCCTGGGGGGGGGGTCTCTACTAGCCTTTTCTCTTTGTGTTTTCGCCATTCTTTTCTTGAAACCTTGTCCAGCATTTAAAATCTTGCCCTAATGCATTGAAACAGGTCCATATCTGAGACCTTCTAGGCTCCCTAGATCTTAATAAAGCTGCAAATTCTAGAACAGAGGTTTTCATCCCTGGTTGCATATCAGACTTGACTGGGTAGCTTTAAAAGAAAACAGCATGTCCAGGCCACACCCCAGAGGAGTTAGAAGTTCTGGGGTGGAGCCCGGGCCCTGTACTTTCAAAACTCCCCGGGGTTGTACAGTTGGGGTTGAGAACTACTCTGTATGTTTCCTGCTAGGGGTGTGTAAGGACACTTGCTAATCTTTTACACTTACCACTTGTCACCCTGTGATAATGAGCTATACAGGAGGGCAGAGCTGGCTTTGAATCCCAGGATCCTGTCTTTCTACCCAAACTACCTAGCTGGTTACTTCCTGTCTCCTACCTCAGCTCTTCCCTGGAAATAACAGTGGCCCTCCAGTACAGGGTGCTGGAATGGTGAAATAAGATAAACCATGCAAAACCTTCAGGGCAGAGCCTGATGCATGATAGACAGCCAATCAATGAAGCAGGAAGAGTGGGCAGGCCTGAGTTATTCACTGAGACACCGTGACCAAGATTAAAGACAAGTGCAGCCTCAGAAAAGGTATTTGAAATGGACACAACAGAGAATTAGTATCTGGCATACATAATAAAAAGGACAGCTCAACAGAAAAATGGACAAAGGGACACGAGCAGGCAATGCACAAAGTGGGATCTGAATAATAAATATTTGCGTTCCCAGGGCACTGGATGGTTCAACCAGTTGAGCACTGAACTCATTTTTTCAGCTCAGGTCATGATCTCAGGGTCCTGAGATTGAGCCCCACATGGGGCTCTGTGCTTAGTGCAGAGTCTGCTTGTCCCTCTTGCTCTGCTCTTCCCACTGTGCTCTCTCTCTCTCTCTCTCTCTCTCTCTCTCTCTCTCTCTGGAATAAATAAAATAAAATCTCTAAAAATTTTAAAAATTTTTAAAAAATAAATGTTTGAGTTACCTTTGCCAGTAACGAGTGGACTATAAAGGAAATTAGCAACATGACATTTGTACCCCTTTCATATACTGTTTTTAGCAATAAAGAAATGAAGGGTCCATGTATATCAATATGGATAGATCAATATATCAATATGGGTAGATTCCCTCCAATGTCCTGTTGGGAAGAAAAGCAGATGTTGGGAAGATACCATTTAGATACAGAAATTACCATTTATGTACATTATAACTCCCCAAATACCACTACCCATCCCATAGCGCTACAAAATACTAAAACACGGACATTCAGAATCCTTATCATTAATGTCATTTATGTTTTGTTACAATAAGACGCAAAGCAGATATGACAAAAAATTCATCTTTGCTAATTCCGCATGCTGGTCACAGAGGTGTCTGTCCATGCTACTTTTTTTTGTAGTTTTAATCTTGTACCCAATTTTAAAAGAAGAGGGAGGGTTAGAGGTTTACAATATTTTGGAGTTCAGACCCTGTGGCTGGTAGGAGGGGTTGCAGTGAGAAGTGACTGAGTTCTTTCTGGGACCCCATGATGGTCCCACATCTGTATTTGCATTCAAATCCTGATTTATCAGCCACAGTTCCCAAGACACACAGCAAGAGCCTCCCTCCTGTTTATCTTGGGCGCGTGCACCTGTCTCATCAAAGCCTCCATCTTCAGACTCTGACAGTCTTACCACTCGTCCCCAGTGTCATGCCGGTCATGCCTGTTCCAAATGGCACTACTGATGAGGACAAAACCCAGGACCTGGGTAACAGCCTCCCAGCGCCGGCAGAAACCTCATTTGGAAAGACAGCTTTATTTCTTTACGTTTACCTGCCCCCCCCTCCCCCGCACAAACCACCGTAATTCCTTCAAAGATCTCACTGAATCAAGATTTAATGGCAACAGAAGTGTGATACAAAGCCCTCCATTAAGAACCAGGGCATCTTCATCTTGTCTTCTCAGCTTCCGTGGGGAAAAAATAATGAAAACTTTACAAATCTATCTCATAGCATGTTATGTTAAATGAACAACAAATTACTTTTTCTTTTACTAGCTTTTAATGCTAATAGTGCCATTTATTCCTGACCTTCAGATATGTGAGGTATTTTAAATGACAACATAAAAAGAGTTCTTGTTTGGAAACGCAAGCTACTTTAGACTGCATATTATTACTTTTAAGTATAGTGTCTGACAGCAGCATACGTTTCAGCATCCCATTTATATCTAACTGGTATATATTTCAGTCGACATTTATTGTTCTCCTGCGAATGTGTCAGATTTCTTAATGATGACTCTGACAAAGGCATAGAGCTTGGTATATATAAATTACATTTGCTACCATATAATCAGTGTTATCTATTAGAATGCTATTTGTGACAAATCATGTTCAAAATAAAAATCGAATTGATTTTTCCGTTATTTTAATATTGTGCCGCTCACAGCAAGCCTTTGATTGAACCTTAAACACTTTAATGTTCTATTTTTGTTTCAGGCAGATCAGAAATGGGGTTTGCACTATTCACAAAGCTAAAACAATTTGTAAAACAACAAAATCAAATTTCAAAAAGCATCTTTGTTTTCCAGCCACAGGAGTAAATTCGGCAAAGTGATCATTAGAGGGCACACAGCTTAGTGCCCAAAGCCTCACACACACACACTCAATTTCTGTGCATCTATTCTCATCTAAATTAGATTTTTAACTGTAATGCAGGGTATGAAAAGCCTCTGCCAAGCCTCTGCCTTTGTCTCTACCTTTTCTCTCGACCCATTGCGGGCTTCCTCCCAGCTAATCTGAGCTCCACATCACCTCGCTTTGCTCTATTTTGGCAGTGGATTTGGGTGAAGTTCCGTGTCCTGGGACCATGGTGGTTCTGTTTCCCAGACCTCCCAAAGGGGTCTCTCTTAAGAGGGCACCTGCTTGACCCAGATTACTTACGAGACGCGTCACTTACCACTAGCTCCTGGCTAGCATCATCCCCTCGGTTTAATTCGTTGTTTAGGGCAGGGCCTGGCAGACGAGGTGTGGGCCACCTGCGTTTTGTGGTCCTCCCACTAAGAAGAATTTTCCTATTTTAAAATGGTTTTTTAAGAAAATCGAAAGGAGAATACCATTTAATGATACATGAACATTATATACACTTAATATATTATATGAATATTATATGAACCTCATATTATATGAACTTAATATGTCAGTGCCTATAAATAACATTTGATGGGAACACTGCCACACTTGCTCATTTACATATTGTCTAAGCTGCTTTCCCGCTAAGATGGCAGTATAGAGTATTTGCGACGGCAACCAGATGGCCCCGAAGCCTAAAAAATTGACTGTCTGGCCCTTTAGAGAGAAAGCCTTCAAACCCTGGTTTAGTAGGAAGGGCCTTAGTAATTTATGTCTTTATTAAAATTAAAATTAAGAATTTATGTCTTTATTAAAAAAATTTATGTCTTTATTAAAAAAAATTATAAGGGCAGGGAGCTGGGAGGCATTCAAATAAAACACTGTATTCGTCACAACCAATTTCATAGAAAGCTTTATAGGCACATTGGCTAAACGATCCTCAAAATGTTGGATAAAAGAAGTTAGATAAAATGAGGAAGAAAGCACAACCAAGAAATAAAACAACCCCAACCTTCACAAAGCCGCAGACGTGACCAACGTGTATACAAATTATAAAATAAGTCCAAAATGTCCTCAGACAAATGGGTGGAAAAAAGCAATCACCAAAATTGTGTTGAGTTTAAGCAAATGGGAGTGGCTTTGGTTCAAATGGCATTAAGCCAGAGATCTTTTGGCAGCTGTCAGTCACCCAGACCCCAGAGCTGGGGTCTGGGACTGCGGAAGTCAGGGGGGTGCCTCAGCAAGATAGAGAGGCCTGGGGAGAGTTGCTCTTCATGTGACCTTCAGAATACATACCAGAAACAAGGATTAAGGACCTTGCGGCTGGGTGTTCAGACCCTTCAGGTCATGGAATGCCTGGTACCCCTTCCTGATGGTACCCCAGGAAAGCCAGGGAAGGTGGGGTATATGCCCCCTCTTAGCCTTTGGAGAATCCAAACAAATCTGGTTTGAATCTAGGTATGAACACAGGCTTTGGCTGGGGACACATCAGCATCCGTGGGGGAGGGGTGGCTCTTTTTGGAAGACTGATGGAGGCTGATGTACCCCACTCTCTCCCTACCAAGCTCACCTCCATCAGCTGAGAAAAAGAGGCTTTTAAAGAGAGGGTAGATGGGGACTCTGCCTGCTGGAGCTTCCCATCTAATGATGGCTCCCACTGTAGAAAGCCGGTTCTGGGCTGGGCACCAGGAAACTTTGGGTATTTGTTGGGGAAGAAGTCAGGGGTAATTTGGGGGTAATTTGCATGAGGAATTCAAGAGGTCCTTTGGGAAAGGAGCCAAGACCCCAGTTCTTGAGACTCTTGAGGTTGGAGAGAGGCAGATGAGTAAGGCCTAGAGCAGGGCAGGGAGGTGAGGGCCTCCGGTCTCTGGTCTTACTCAAACCTCTCAACTTCTGTTTTTGGTGGTGGTGTTCCTTTCCAAGGCCTTCAGCTCGGTCAAGGGCAGCTGCCAGCCTTGGGCCAGCAAAATGCCAGGCCGTACCCTTTGTGCTCATGACTCATTTAATCTTCTCAAACAACCTCACGAAGGCGGCATCATCCTTGTGAAACAGGAGACTGGGGCTCGGAGGGGGTGAGTTTCTCACGCCAGATCATGGAGCCATCACAAGGCACAAACATGAGGCCCCCCCAGAACCCAGCCCTCGACATCCTGAACCCCATTATACTGACTCTGTTGCATTTAATATACTTTTGGGTTTCTCAGGAATCCCCTCATCTCTTTTCTTTCTGAATTGGTCCAACGGCTCATGGAGCAGTAGTTCATGTTGTGACAGTGGCCTCAGAGGATCATATGATGTGGCAGTTACGTGGCATGAAGGTTAAGTGTGCAAACTCCAACCTCAGACCGCTTGCCATTTACTGTCTGTGTGACCCTGAGCCAAGTGCCTCAGTTTACTCATCCATAAGATGAAAATGTTTAAAGAATACTAATTAAATAAGCTATTCCAGGGGAAAGACTTAGGCCAGAGCCTGAACTAAGCAAGCTCATCAGCAGCTACTGCTGGTTTATTATTGGTTGCTGATGCCCAATCTGCCTCCCTCCTGGGGTAGAGTCCCTAGAAGCAACGTCTGGGAGTAAAGAGCCTTCATTCGTGGCCAGGAGCCCTGGGTTCTGAACCGTGTTGTGTTAATAATTCACCATGAGGGCTCGGAGACGGAACGTCCCCATCCCCAACCCATGCCAGCTACATTCCTGGGTCCCTTTGCCCCAGTGGTAACTGTCAATAACAATATTTCCTGAACACGTATGGGTCCGATTTTCCTGCCTAATCTCCCTATTTTCATAACCAGCTGGGCTCCTGACTGAGCTGTCTTGTTATCTTCATTTTACAAAATAGGAGCTAGAGGCTCAGAGAGGTTAAGGAAAACATCCAGAGTCACACAGTCAGAAAAATCCAGAGCTGAGATCTGAACTCAGAGAGTTTCCCTGCCTCTAGGCTTCACAGCTGTGCTAGAGCAAAGTTAAAGCTGAGACTGAGATCCTGGTTAGAGGCAGCCCCTGTCACCACTCTGTGGGAAGGGAGATAGGACAAGCAACCGCCTCCGGGGGGGATTGGGGCACAGGAAGATAAAAAGTGACCGCCAAAGAGCACTTTAATGCTGGGGGAGTCAAAGGATCGCAACAGGCCCTGTGGTCAAAAGGAAACGCACAGTTTCCTCACGTCTCCAGATCCAGGGACCTTTGTCTTATCAGGTAATGGAATTGTTTTTAATGGCAAGAATGAGCTCATTACGGATGCAGCTTGTGCTAATAATGAGACCGTGCTCTGCAGAAATCACCTCTCTGCCTCCCCGTTCAGACAACGCTCCAGAAATTACAGGCTAGGGAGGAACAGCGAGGGGGAAGATTAAGGAAAAGAATTACAGTGGAGGACCGTTTCCACAAAAGGACTTGCAGATTTGTGTATTGAACTTGGTGATCTTAATCATGAAGTTGCAGAAGAATTAGATACTATGAAACTATTTTTAATGGCCGTTATTCAATTTTGTTACCTCCGCCCCTTGGGTTGCTGTTTTTGGCTTTTGTTTTACAGTTCAAGCCAATTTTCAAAGGCAGTCCCCACTGATTTAGTCAGTGACTTAAATACTGATTTACAGTAAGATCCCGTGGATAAGATCAAGATGAGAGCTCCTGGCAAGGAATCGTTTCAATCCTGGCACCCCTTAATTTCACAGGCAAAGAGCTCAATAACTTTGGGTCCAGAGTAGTCATCTACAAAATCTGTGGGTTTGGGAGAGGGAACCAGGCAGAAATGGCTTCTGCATCCCTCATTTCCAAGAGACCAACAGAACTGTGCCAGGCTGGACCATCTGCCCCAGGCAGGGGACCCATCTATCTCACGCTTTCGTTACTGACCGTGGAGGATGGTGGGGGGAGGGGAGGAGGTTGTCATTTTCCCAGGGTCTTAACAAAGTTGGAAAAAATCTTCACTATATTCACTGAGGCTTGTCCCAGCCCTTTGAACAAGATGCCAGCTACCTTCTATTGAGACGTGGCTTTTTTCCTGTAACATACAATCTCAAGAAAATTAAAATATCTAAAATAAAGATTTTTTAAAGTAATATTTTTTGTCATGATTATGAAAACAATACCTGTGAGCTGTAGAAAATTGGAAAGCACTCAAACAAGAAAATAAAAATAACTAATGATATATCATCATCCAAATAACCACTGCTAACATTATGGGCTAGCGGCCTCTCCCCTCCCCCCACCATGTTAATAATGAAAAACAGGATCATAGTGTGTGTATGTGTGTGTGTGTGTGTGTGTGTACATGTGAGTTTGCTATTCTTGTAAAGTTTTATGGCCAGTTTTTCATGTCCTGTATTATAAATATTTGCCCATAACTATGTTCTTCTATCACATTATTGTTTGTAATGGGAGAGACTGTAATCCCAAGTCCTGTGGGGTTTGGGTTCAATCACCCCGTACACCCATCCTTGGCTGTTTCCCTGCATGAGGAAACTTATCTGGCCCAGGACCCTCTGGATGCTGGTGAAATAATGCAGGCCTCTTCTCACAGTAAACATGTTTAAATACAGAAAGCAAAGTATGTGACATTACAAGGGAAACTAATCATAATGAAATATGATCCAAGTCTTAATAGGACAATTTTGTGAACCATGTGTTTTTGTGTTTTTTTTTAAGATTTTATTTATTTGACAGAGAGAAACACAGCCAGAGAGGGAACACAAGCAGGGGGAGTGAGAGAGGGAGAAGCAGGCTTCCCACCGAGCAGGGAGCCCGATGTGGGACTCGATCCCGGGTCTCCAGGATCATGACCTGAGCCGAAGGCGGTCGCTTAACCAACTGAGCCACCCAGGTGCCCCCATGTGTTTCTTTATACATAAATTGAATAGCAATGTGTCAGAGTGTAGACACAGTCACTCTAATAACTACATGACTATAAAGTATGATCAACTAACATTATGTGAAGCTGTATGCAACAAATGTCATGATGGGAACAGATCTGTGGCTTCTGTTAGACCAAGGTGACAGGGGCACACGTGGTTTGCCGCGTAAGTGAAGGGAATACCAGATCACACTTGGAGGTTTGTAAAAACAAAGCAGCAACTTTTTTCTCATCAAAGTTCTTTGTATTCATCAGAGTTAAAGATTTGGCACCTAGGGGGACCTGGGTGGCTCAGTTGTTAAGCCTCTGCCTTCGGCTCAGGTCATGATCCCGGGGTCCTGGGATCAAGCCCCGCATCAGGCTCCCTGCTCAGTAGGAAGCCTGCTTCTCCCTCTCTCACTCCCCCTGCTTGTGTTTCCTCTCTCGCTGTGTTTCTCTCTGTCAAATAAATCAATAAAACCTTAAAAAGAGAGATTTGTCACCTGATTTCTCTGCCGTGGGCAGGACTCCCAGGAGTAGAGTGCTGCACTGTTTCCATTCGGCCCATTATTGAGCCTTGGGGTGCTTGCAATGGTCTTGCTGCTGCAGAAGCTGCCCTTGGTGTCTCCGGAGGGCCTGTGGGTGCCAAGCGAGGCCAGAGAGAGCGCCTGTTAGTGGCAACAAGTATTAGCCAGTGCCACGGGCCCAACTGTGTACCCGCAAGACGCTATGTTGGAGTCCTAACCACCAGTCCCTCAGGCTAGGATTTCTTTGGAAAGAGAGTAATTGCAGGTATAACAACCTAAGTTTAGACACGCTCATCCTGGAAAGGGTGACTGGCATCCTTAGAAGAAGACAGCCATGGGAAGACACAGAGGCATAGAGGGGACATCATGTGACCATAAAGATAGAGATAGTAGTTATGCACCAAGGAAGGCCAAGGATTTCCAGTAACCCACCAGGAGCTGGAAAGAGGGAAGGAAGGATTCTCCCTCAAGGTTTCTGAGGAAGCATGGCCTTGTTAACATCTTGAATTTGGATTTCTAGTTTCCAGGACCATGAGGTGATACACTTCTGTTGTCTCATGGCATCTAGTTTGAGATACTGTTCCAGCAGCCCTGTGAAACAAATACATCTTGTGTCTGCCAGTCGGGGTCTCCTGAGGAGTGGGATTCCGAAACGCCAGGGTTGGGTGTGCACATCATGGCGGCACTGTTGGGAACTGCCTCGTCAGGACCCAAGATGGCTGACAGGGACCGCGGATTAGAGCGTCGGGCTAGGGCTTCCAGAAGAGCCTGCTCCAGGTGCACAATGTTACCACAAGTTAAGGAAGAGATGGGCCTCACCCTGGCTCTTCTCAAGGTCAACACAACCCAGAAACCCCCGCCCCCATAGAAACCTTCAGCACGTTGAGAAGTACCCTCTTTATTTCCACACAATGAGGACAGGTCTTTACCATTAATGACACGCTGTTGTCAAGCAGACAGGCTGTAGGTGGCGGTTGAAAGGATTCTTAGGTTTTGAAATTTCCCTAGTGCCTGTTGGGTATGGGTGAGGGGCTGGTTCTCATGCAGGAACAGTGAGCTTCTGGGGGCCCTTTAAGTTCACCTCTCCTCGGGAGGCTGTCTACATCAGCTCTCTGCATACTTTGCTGAGGACAGGGGCTCGAGATAAATCTTCCCGTTGCATGACATATTTGTCCTTTGGGCACAGCCGCACATCACTGGAGGGTTGGGGTCCTCTGTCAGGGGTCTTCTGTGGGCAAGACAGCGGCCACCTGGAAGAGAAGCCATCCTGACCAGCTGTAGGCCGACGGCACAGCTAGGGAGGCTACTGCAAACATTTCATCCCCTTTTTAAAAAGTAATGGGAAAGAAAGAAAGAGCATTCCCTTACCTGAGATAGAAAAATCCGGGTATTTGGGCAGCGGCCCTTCATGCTGCAGGACGTTTGGAGAAGGGGCAGAAGGAGGTTGTGTGGACCCGTCACCATATACTCTAAAGGACAAGAATCATAGACTTACTCCTCTTTTGTAATAAAGAGAAAAAATACAATCTGTCCTGTGGGAGCACAGCAGATCACTTTCTAACCCTGACGATTTATCCTAAACTTAAAGGATTATCATATCTCCATTTTGCGGGAGGGAAAACTGAGGCCAAACAGCCCCTCTCTGCAGGGCCCTACCATGCCCCTCCTTCAGACCCTTGGACCTTGGGTTGCTACCAGGACAGGTGGCCCTGTGGGTTTTTACTCCTGGCTTCTCCCTGCAAACCAGCAAAGACCATGAGCAAGGCTTCTGGTGAATGCTGGGTGGGGCGGGGAGTGGAGGGGACTGCTGACTGTGAAGGCCCTATTACCAACAAGAACCCTTCTGTACAACAAACCAGACAGAAAAGCAGCCCTAGAGCTGGGGTGGGGCACCTGCGAAGCCCCTGGCCTAGCACCCACTCTGGCCCTGGTTCTCGCCACCTGCGGCTGTGCCCAAGCCGGACTCACTCCTCAAATGGCTTCAGGTGTGCCCGCCTGGCCTGCGCCACGATGCTCAGGAAGTCCCGGTAGCAGTTTCTGGCCATGACAGCATACCGCGTGGCACAGCCTAATTCAGTGACCCTGGCTCTCGGGAGGTAGCCAGCCCAGCCCGGGATCGGGGGCTCCTGGAGAGGTTTCTTGATGCTTTTGCTTTCTGTAAAAAGATACCACGCTTCCTGAGGGCTTTGAGAAGCCACCCCGTGGGCGGTGCTCCCCAGGTAGCTGTCACTCCAACAATTACCCCGGTGAACCAAAGGCCTCGAGAGGCCCTAAGACAGCTACCCCTGGTTGGTTGATTCTGTGTGCCAGGCACCTGGGTGGGGACTTTCCAAATACCCTCTGAGCTCCTTCTCTCACCCCCTGGGAGAGGTTGACACCATTATTGCCTCCACCTTACGGAACAGGGCACTGAGACCTTGAAGAGGTTTAAGAGAGTCTTGGTCAAGGTCACATGGCAAGGAAGCGGTAGGACCAGGCTTCAAACCTGCGTCGGCCTGAGTCTCAAGCTCTTTGTCTTCAACAGATCCCTGCTCCTCGATCAGATTAATAAAAAAAGCTTCACACATTGCTCTTTTATAGTTTACAGAAAGGAAGCCAGAGAAGCATCCAGGTCAGAAGGAAGTACATCAGACTCAGCACCAGGAATCTGCCTTCAGGTCATGAATGCCTGGCTGAGGGACCCAGAACAATTTCCCAGATGAAAGACTCCTGCCCACCTGCGTCTTCCAGTTGTCAGAATAGAATTAGGCCACTGAGTCCCAGAATCTCAGAGCCAGAAGGCACCGCGGGGAGTGCCTACTCCATCCTTCCCTGCGCTGGAGGAAGGAACTATAGCCCAGAGAAGGGAAGCAAAGTGCCCTAAGTCACACAGCAAATAGTCACAGAGCTGGGCTAACTTTCCAACTCATAGGCAGATGGTCTTTGTTATGGTTCGGAAAACTTTCAAGCACAACAAACGTGAGCTAGCCGCCCCCAGACAACTGCAGTCATAATAATAAAGACAGTTCTGGAGTCCATTACTTTTCTTATAGACCTTTAGACCTTAAAAAAAAGTCCAAGGCAAATCGTCATGTCTAGCCTTATAGAATCACATTGTCAGTTCTTTTTGGCACTGTTACTGTGGCTGTTATTCAGTGCCTGCCAGAGCTGATTCCAGATGAGGCCTGACGTTACTCAGGCAAGAGCCACTACCCCTGCAGACTCACGTTCCCCATCTCTAAAACGGGAATAATAGTGTCGACCTCCTGAGATAATGGTGCCCGGCCCAGAGAAAGCAACCCCAGAGGGTATGTCCTGAGACAGCAGTGGTCGTGGCCACTTGCAGGGGAAGGAGGTCTCCCTTCACAGCACCCCTGGCCTGACCAGTACCGGGTCCCTCTCTCCCCCAGGAGATGTTTCTTTCTCATTGTATGAAACCACGCCTTCCCGCCTTTCACCACACCGCCTGGGGATTCAGAAATGGGTTGGGGTCCGTGCTCCCTGGCGTGGCCCAGGGGGCCTGCCAGGCCCCGCCCTTGGGCCCCAGGAGAAGGGGACTGGTTTTCAGGGGGCCGGTACCCAGACTCAGGGGGTGGTATTGCCGATAGTACTGATGCAGAGCCCGCAGGACGGTCTCCTCGGAGCAGACGGGCTTCAGCCTCCGGGCAGCGGCCACTGAGCGGCGAAATGCCTCCATCTGGTTTTTAGAGCGCTGTGTGCTCTCCTGGAAGAGCTTCAGACAGTGGGCCATGTTGTCTTTGCTGGTGGCTTTCTGGCAGCTGAGGTAGGGCACAAAGCCTGCAAGAGCCGACGCGTCACAGCCTTCAGCAAGGCCGTCCGCAACTGCAGGTGCCCCCAGAGCTACTCCGTGGCATTTCCTCCTTGGCCGACAGCACTGCATTTTCCCAGTGGCCATTAATACGAGCAGGGCTGTTGTTTGCACTACACTGGGCCCTCCCAAGGCCACACACACATAAAAAATGACCTTGGAGCTGGGGAGGGAAGGCCCATTTCAACAAAGACGATGACAGTAATATTCTTTGATAGCAAAGCCCCTGATGTCAGTCTGAACAGCAAATGGGGAAAGCATTTAATGGGCCAAAATGATAGTCTGAGGAGTAATTGAAATTATTCATCTTTTTAGAGAGAAAGCTTATTTTCCTTGACACTTCCCAAATGCAATTTGGGATCTTTTTTTGTCGGACCATTGGGAAATTGCAGGCTTATTAAAAGCTGAGACCTATTACATAAAAAAGGTAAATTCATTATCTGTGGGGCCCACCCCCTAGAACAATTTTTTACCATTTCGCACAAATAACATATAATCATTACAATTAGTATGGGTAAAACACAAGTATTTATTTAAACTGGAGGCTGAATCCCAGGGCCTACACTATTGTCACAATAAAACTATTTTTTGAAAGAGAAAAATGAAGAAAAACTGGTTAAGAACTTGGTTTTCAATGGCTAAATAAATAAATACTTCTCGCTCATGACTGAAGCCCAACATTCCGCCTGCGTCCCTCCAGAAAACCCGACTTCAGAGTCTAGAGTAGCAACCCTGCCTCCCAATCCTGCAAGAAACGGCTTCTGGAAGAATCTAATTACTGGGCTATTCTGGAAGCCCTCCACCCACCAGCCAGGCTCCTCAACTGTGGCAACTGAAAGATACCCTAGTGTTGTGAGGGAGGGGGGATCATAGAAACCCAGGGTGCTGCCACCAGGACCTCCTGGGGCCGGGATAGATTTTATGTAATTGTAAATATATACATGCACAGAGGAATTCAAGCTACCTTCGCAGAGTCTTACCAAGGGCCAGGACAATCTTAGGAGAGACCTATCATTATTCTGTATAGAGGATTGAAATTGTGTCCCCCGAATATATATGTCCCAATCCTAATGGCTGGGTCCTGTGAACGTGACCTTACCTGGAAATAGGGTCTTTACATATGTCATTAAAGATTTGGGAATGAGATTATCCTTGGCTGGGATGGGCCCTAAATCCAACTGTCCCTGTCTCAGTCCACTGTCTACGTCTGGCCAGCAGGCTGGGCCAGGACAGGCATGTTCGCTTTTTAGGACTCATGCTGAAAGCACCCCGTTATAAGAGAAGAGAGAGGGGGATCTGAGGAAGAGACATGAGGTGCAGGCCAGAAGGCACAAGAAGAGCTGTGGGAAGACAGGGGCAGAGACTGGAGCCATGCCACCATAAGTCACAGAACAGCTGAGGCCACGAGAAGAGACAAGGAAGGATTCTCCTCTAGAGCCTTCGGAGAGAGCCTGGCTCTAGTGACACCTGATTTCAGACTGCTTACCTCCAGTCCTGTGAGAGAATAAACATCTTTTGTTTTAAACAGTAGCCCTAAGAAATGAATACACCCATTTAATAGACATTTGTACTTATGTCAGAAAGGAAGTAGCTCTTACAATCACATACGCTGTGGCCGAGCAGGGACTGAGACCTCAGTTCAGTAAGAACATGAAGACTGTTGTTTTAACCAGCCAGTAGGACCAGCGGTGAGGCTGGGTGACCTTGAAATATTCCCTGTGCACCTCCTATCCTAAGAACACCTTAGATGAGAGCTGAGGGCCGTGAGGATCACCTGCTTTGTCACAGGGACGTGACTTAGTAAGTTCTCAGTAACCCAGAAGCCGGAGAATGAGAACCTTTAGGTAGGGAGACCAACTGTCCCTGTTTGCCAGGGACTAAGGGGTTTCCTGGGACTGAGGCTTCCAGTGCTAAAACTGGGGCCATTCCAGACAAATCAGGGCACTTGATCACTTTCCCTCTAGGGGACCCAGCAAGGAATGGGACCCTAGGAACAGCCCTACTACAAAACTTGAGAAAGTTCAACTTGGGAAAAAGGACAGGGCCTCGGCTTATCCATTTTATCTATCCCTTATCTTGGCCGCAAGGCTCTGAATACGCATTCATTAAGTGCTTCCCACACAGCAGGCAGAGTCCTGAGAGATCTGGCCCGAGTTACACCTCTCCATTCCTCAGAACTCAGTACCAGCCATCTTCAGCAAGGGAAGTTTTCAACAAGTGTCTTAGAAAGCTCGAGTGTGTGCTCGCTTCGGCAGCACATATACTCAAATTGGACCAATACAGAGAAGATTAGTATGGCCCTTGGGCAAACATGACATGCAAATTCATGAAGCGTTCTATATTTTTGCAATTTTCCACAACCAAATATCTATTATTACTTTTGAAAGCAAGCTAGTAAAAGTGATCTTGGTGCTCCAATACAGTAAACAAAAACAGGAGCATCTTCTGAAGCATGAAAGTGAAAAATAGTATTTTTATAGACTCTAGAACAGGGGCTACTAAGCTAGGGCCCATGTATCAAGTGCATACAGCTTATTTTTATAAAGTCTGAATGAAAAAAATGTGCCTGTACTGGCTTAGCCAGTCAGAAAGACATGGACTGTGGACCAAGGCAGGGACTGTGGCCAGGACCGTGGTTCCCCTGCCGGTCACATCGTGGGGCACATCACCACTTACCACTATAGCCCGGTGTGACTGGCAGTTGCCTCATGAAGGTCTTGGAAGGTTCCATGATTTCGCTCACTGTTAATGAAGGGAAGAGGAAATGAAATGATCTTACCCAGTGTCCCTGCCTCAGAACTCACTGTGTGTGCTAGAGCCCTTGGGAGCAGAATGACCCTGCCGGGGGTCTGGGACACACAGCACCGCCATCATAACGCAGAACCAGCAGACATAGTTGGTGTCAGCCATAAAAACAAGGACCGTTCCCTTTTACATGAACTGAGATACAGGTGGTCCTATGACCACAAATGTCTCCGTGCCCAGGACCTTCACCCATCCCCCCCACCTTCCAGCCAGCGAGCCAGCCAGTCGGCCGCTGTGAGCCATATACACACAGCGGCCAACAACGGTGATGAGGTTAAGAACAGAAAGATGAGCGGGATCCAGAAACCCCCCTGTGAAGCCCCTGAACCTCAGAAGAGGGAAGAGATGAAGCACTCCCTCCCTCAGAGCCTTTCTTTCTCCAGGGGGGAGAGGTCACACTGGGACGTCTCTGCCTCTCCCTCCCACCCTCAGGACAGTGGGCCGTGTCTGAGCCATTTCTGGTAGTCCCAGCTCGGGGGATGGGGTGCTTCTAGTACCTGGTGACTCCGAGGCCAAGGATGCTGCTGAACATCCTACAAGACACAGGGCAGCCCCACAAGGAAGAATTAGAGTAAGTTCTGGCTGGAAGGGCTCAGAAGTCCCCAAAGCTTGGCACGGAGTCCAAGATGCGTGAGTAGAGGGCGGAGTGGGGTGACCACCGGGCATCGGTGATGTGGCTCCTGCCTCCCCAGCCTGACCCCCTCCCCTTCCAGAATGGCTTCCGGTCCCCCCAGAAGGCCAGGTCCTGGATCTGAGCATGCGTTGATGCTACCAGTGCCACGCTGCCAAGCTAGTTCTCAGAAGTGAGGCCTTCGGGCCCAGGACGGGGGGTCTCAGGGGTGGAGGGGAGGGCCACCATCGGCGTTGAGTCTGCAGTGGCAGCAGGGCAGCTGCCTGGAGGAGGTGGAATCAGAGAGGAGGATCATGGAGAGGACCTGTGCGGTGGGGTAGGGGCCTGAAGGGGCCGGTAAGCTCCGCCAGAGCCCCCGCCCCCTGCCTCCCCTCCCGGGACAGCCACGCTCCTGGGTCCTCACCTGGGCTGGCCTGGATCCCTGCCAGCCTTGCCTCCTGCCCTCCAGGCCTCCGCTCTTTGCCCGCCTTTGTGCGCTCACCCCGCCCCGGAGGGAGGGGAGAGAGAGGGGGAAGGAGGGGCCGGACCCGCCCTGCTGCCCCTCCCCCTGGCTCACCCACACTGGACGCGAGCGCCCCCTGGCTCACCCTCCCGCACTGGACGCGAGCGCCTGTCCCCCGAGTCAGGGTGCTCGGGTCAACCCGCGGGGATATGGGGGCGCTTCCCCCGGCTCCCCGTTCAGCGTCAGTCCCAGGCGTGAAGTTCAAGGGTTTGTCCAACAAATACTTGGCCTCTGAAGTTTTCCTTTCCCGTTCTTAGTACCTGGTCTCCCCTCGCTGGGTCCCTCTCGGTTTTGGAACTGGGGGGACAGCTACGTGAGAGGATCTGTGTCAAAGCCGCCTTTTCTGCTGTCACACAACACTAGGGCAGCCTGGGTGGGGGCAGGAGGTAAGAGGGTTGGCAACCTGCCTTCCTCTTGGGAGTCAGGGCAGTGTGGGGGGCTGTACGGGGCACCAAGCAGCCTGGGAGGGAAGGAGAGGCCTGAGTGGGTGGTGACTTCCCTTCACACCCCTGCACCCCTAGCCTGCTGTCTTCAGATGGCAGGAATAGGGAGAGGGACAGAAAAGGGGCAATGCACTAAAATGCAGAGGGGGGTGCCAGGGAAGTGGAACCATACTGCTCTCTGATCATCTTCATTTATCGGTGCAAAAGGGGGCCTGAGCCTTCCTCTCACTGGATTGAAGCCAGGATGCCCACTGACAGTGGGAATGAGGGCCTTTCCAGACAGCTAGTCCCAGTGGGGCCCAGTACCTACAAACAGCTGTGCCCTGATCCCCCAAGGGCGCTACTTTCCAATAGATTTGCTTGTTTCACTGCCTCTCTCTGCCTTCCCTGCCTCCACTTCCTGGGAGCTGAACTTCGGATGAAGCCTGGCAAAGCTACCCACTTGGGAAGAACCCATTTGAACCCACTCCCCTCCTCAGTGTCCTCAGGACTCCACCACAAACTCTCTGGAAGCTTCTAAAGCCAGCTCTGGAGGGTTACCCAGACACAGCCTGGAATAAACTCAAGGCTCTAGATGCAGCAGGCAGCCTGGTGTGCCTGCTGGGACGGGAGGACTAGGCACTTGGCCCCCGTTCTTGTCAACCACCTGCATCCGGGTGTGCCGAAGCTGGTCAGCAGCCATCCCAGCCCCTCTGCCTTCTGTTTGCCTAGACCACTTTCTGTAGCTCGGAGGAAAAAGGGCTCATGAATGTGGATGGAGCCTTGGTTCCCAGCAAAAAAGGACCCAGTCTTGTTAGAATGACAGTTAATTTTAAAAAGCTTGCAACATTTAAGAAAAGACCTGAAGATCAATCTCCATGTGAGTGAGATGGGGCTGGGGGGGGGGGGCAGCGGGTCAGTGATGATGCATCTGTAATTCCATTCACAAATTCATAGTGCAAAAAAAAAAATTGGGGCCACACGAGATCCAGAGTTTTGCTTTATTAGACATCTGTGAAGACAGAGTTTGCAGGTACAATCTTGTCAAGATGTGAACAGCTGCAAAGTTCTGTGGAGTGTGAATTTATCTTGTAGGGAACAAGACCCCAATGGCTGATATTTTAGAATAAAGTTCCATGTTCCAAGCAGATGAGAGGTGTGACATAACGGACAACAACTTTTATACGAGTCATCCACTTAGTCATTTCCCAGCATAAATACGCAGCTTACTCACAGCTACTTCAACTCTACAATGTGAAATTCGATCTTCGACTAATAATGCATTTGGACTCCTGTTTATATCGGCGCATGCGATTCTTTGCCACCCTGGCAATTAACCAGACCTAGACTCTAAAAGCTAAACTTGATCTAAATAACATCCTATGGGACAGGCAGGCTCTGCAATCCGGACTCAATCTGGACTCAGTCTCCGACTGTGCAAGTGCCTGTGTGTCTCCTTCTCTTTCCTATCTTGTCTGTGACTTGTCTGGCATTCAGCATTTACTAAAGCCTGCTGTGTACAGAGAGGGCAGTTAGAAAGGCAGTCCTTTGACAGCTCTGCTGCGAAAACATGAACATCAGATAATACAGCAGGGACAGCTGAGAAATGGTCAAGACAACAGGCCTTCTGGAAACCTTCTAAGATTAGAAAATGTATCCGCGGGTATTTATCCAGTGTTCTCATTCTAGAATATTTCTGTGGGCAGGAGAGAGAGGAGGGATGGACTGGGGGAGTCCCTTTAAGAGGGATAATAAGCTCGACTATTGGGGCTGCATTTCCGGGACCAGAAGAAAGTCTAGTTATCTCCCCTCTCCATCACCTGTTGCCAACAGTGCAGAATGCAACCAATTCGCTACAGAGAAATCATACAAGGAGACATCCTCAGCATTAGCCAAAAAAAAAAAAAAGACTTAGCTAAATTACTCACACTTACACTTTGAGTGGACGGCTGGGTTTATGCACCACCCAATTCCTTCCTGGAACCCCACTGGACTGACAACACCTCACATAGGGACCACAGCTGGCCATCAGAGCGACTGCTCTGCCCCACGGGAAGAAGCCGACAACCCTGCAGAGACGCACAGAAGTTTTGGAGGTTGTCCTGCACAGTCACATGGCTACAGAGCCAGAATGTTCAGCTCTCAAAGACTGGACAGGAGAATCGAAACATGATTATGCTCCTTTCAATATAAACGATGAGCCTTTGGGAAGGATGTGAGTGAAGCAAGCTCTGACGAAGCTGTTGATCCTGCTCTTGTCCCTTCTTTTTTTTTTTTTCCAGAGTATTAGGAGCCTCTGCACCTCTGACTCTTGCTCAGTCCCACATACATAGTCCATAACCTTATTATTGAGTACAAATCGGTAAGTAAGCACAATTAAAAAATGAAGCCATGGGAAATGAAAGGCAGTAATGTCATCAACAAAATTCAAAGAGCATTTTTCTTTTGTTTTTTTGTTTAACAAGAAAAGCACATTGTAGAAATAAAGATTCTGTACAATAGTCTAATATTATATGTACATAAAATTATATTACTTATAACTAATTTGAGAGGTCTTATTTGCAGAGTATGGCTGGCAACACCAAAGAAAGACCCAGAACATTTAGCTTTTGAAGCAGAGCAGGCAGTAAGAGAACCCTAGCAAACACACCTCTGTGCCTGGATGTGCAATCCTGCTTTGAAGTCGAGTTACGTGACTAGCATCCTCTAGGTCAGTGGCTTGTTCGCGTTTCACATTCTAGCAGGGAATTCTGCAGCAGGCAGTGTGGAAAGACATGTTCAAATGAAACTGGAAATGCTACTTCGAATCTCATATTGGCTATGGTAATGGATTTGTGAATCCAGCTTGCCTTGGAAAGTGAGTTCCTTAGCTCATCCTCCCCTCATTCATTACGCATGCCTCCAGGGATTTCAAATTGGAATGAGTTCCAGCAGACGCACCAGCTGGTTCCTCAGCTTGTTCTTAGGGTCCCTTCCAAATTTCCTCCTTGGTAGGCCATTCCTATGAGGGTGAAAATCATCACCCCCAAGCCAGGTAGAGCCCCAGCCCAACTCAAAAGGGCAGGGTGTGGGACCCCGGCTCTTCACTTGAAAATCCTCTCCCCAAGGGGGACACTGCAGGCACTGGTCTGTGCTTCAGCTTCCAATAAAACCTAAAGTCAGGAGTTTTCAGATTCCCATGGAACCACACAGTTCCCTGTGGTGTCTACTGAAAATGCAGATCTTGCCCCTCCCCCACCAAGACTTGACTTCCATTTATAAAAAGAATAGGATCCAGAAACCTGCTTTTAAGACCCAGGCAGTTCTCAAGACCAGCTTTGAAAAGACCTGGCTGAATTCATCAAATATGGACTATGAATGCCTTTTAGATATGCTTTAAAAAACTGAAGATTTTAGGGAAACATTTCATAGTACAGATTCTCTACCCATCTATCACCAATGTATTCTTTTTGAAATGTGGGAATGCAGGGCCAAAACTCTTTGGGAGATGAGGGTGAGGGAGGAGTTAATATAAAATGTGGACCCTTGTTAAGGTGAGGGGCTGTACCAGGCTCCTGGGCGTGGTGAGGTGAATAAGGCAAACTGCGTATGCTCATCCCCCCCACAGGAGCCTACTAAGGTTAACTTGAATTACTTATGAATTCAGAAATCAGGATCTGGCATCTGGAGAATGATGTCATAGCATATGATTTGGGATAAGTCAGCAGCCCTGAAATACCCATTTTCCTCGAAGCAAGTTTTCACCTGCTGAAAAGTGAAGGTATCAGCTCCCCCACTCACTAGAATCTTAGTAGATAAGCTCAGGGGACAGTTAACGCCTCACTGAACCTCTTCAGAATAGGAATTATGAGAATCTAAAATAGTGCCCAGCATGGGCAGGCCTCTCCCATCGGCTGAACGTGCTCCCAGCTCCCACTGAATCACCATTTTTAATCACATGATGACAAAAAGAAATTAACTGCAGATGGACGACATTTCATATTGACCGCCATCCAAAAAACATTAAAAAGTCTCAAATAGATTAGGGCATCCTAACAGAGATGCATTCAAAGCAAGCTGAATCACCGCTGCAGAAATGGGCTGAATCCCTTGCCGGGCAGCTGTTTCACCACTAGGTACCTCTGCAAGCCAGCTGGTCTCCCAGGATCCTCAGATTTCTTATTCCCAAACCTCCATCTCCATTTCCAGCAGTTTTTTTCTGACTCCAGTGTGCCCTCAAAAATCCCGAATTATTTCTAGCCCTAGTTGTTCCCATCTTCCCTGCTGAAATTCAAGTGGGCAATGCTGAGGGTCAAGGACAGAGAAAGAACAGTCAGGGTTGAGGTTAGCCGATGCAGGGGAGCGGAGTCCCAGGAGGGCAGGCGGGGGGCGGGGGGGCTGTTAGTAATTTAAGAAGTCAATCCCAACCTTGACGCTCTTCGAGGTGGCTATATCGATGGCGGTGGCCTTGATCTCTGTGTCCCCGAACTGCATGAGGGTCTGGATCTCCCTCCGGGCGGGCACGGCTGTGCCGCTGGTCCCTGTGAGATCCAGGCGGAGCGTGCCACACTTCTTCACCCCCGGGTCAGTGATGAAGCTCACGTCGTCGTGCTCGGAGCTGTAGATGTTGATGACGATGACCAGCTGCGAAGGCTTGGCCGGGGTGTAGCTCCTCTTGACCAGCTCCCCCAGGGCTACCGACTGGTCAGCGGAGATGAACTTATCGAAGACGTCAGTGCACCAGCGAGTGCCGTCCTTCACCAGCAGCTTCTCGGGCGGGTGCTTGCCCTCCACATAGCGGTTCAGCACACCCACGCCGTACGTGAGCGGCGACCGACGCACCTTGATGACAGCAGGGTCCAGGCCGAAGAGGACGGCACCCTTGAGGATGGTGAGGCCCACATCCTGGGGGATGATGATACGGCACTTGTCGCCGAAGGCAGCCTGCACCGCCTGCTGTAGGAGGGGTGCCTCGGCAAAGCCTCCCACCAGGAAGAGGAACTTGACTGTGGACACCTCGGGCTTCTGAAACAGGTCCCCTGAAAGCAAAGAGGAAGGGACAATATTCTGGCACCAAAATCCAGCAGCCAGGGGGGACTGGTGGCTCAAGAACGTGGGGGAACAGATCAAGCCACCTTGGCCCCCTGGGAAACAGATATGGCTGAGCTGGTTGGACCCAAGTTTTGTAGAGCTGGTCTTTCACAGAAAGGGGTTTGCACACCAGTACACTCAGGAATAAAAGCCAATGCTGCTGATAAGTAGACACTCATTTTTCCAGGTGGATGGTGATGGTTTTCAGTAGTAATTTGTTAGTCATAAATGAATACTCCTAACATTCTCCAAGCCTAAGGTCCTGTGAAGGCAGCCACGGCAGGCTGTTCTAAAAACCATCCTTCGGTTTTCAAAGGGCTTCGGGTTTGGTAGGTGTGGAGTGGGAAGTGGATGAGGGGCTGGGATACTGAAGGAGCCCCAGTGGGTCTCCTGCGCATCTCCAAGTGAGGGCCACTGAGGGAGTAACCGTATGGCCGGACTGTCTGCCCCCCTGCAGGAGACCTTTCTTTGGTCCACATAACCGGTCCTCCTCCCCAGCAGAGACTATGGCTCCTAAAGCATCCCGATCGAGCAAAGATAATACACTCCCGGGCCCTGTCACTCCTGGAGAACATTGTGGCTGAACTCCCAGCATCCTGACGTCTCAAGCTGTCAAGGCCCAGGTGAAGACAGGCTCTGGGCTGCTTTATAGTACCTGCCGCAAAGGATCTGGAGTGCCTATATCCAGAAAGTTCCCACACACATACCCAGGCCCCGGCTACTCCTGCCCAGGCCCTGATCTGTGCCTCCCAGTCCCAGCCCCCCTGCCAACCTGATCTCACATGCACTAGCTAGCGATGCTAGAGAAGTCAGCCCCCATTCCTGGCTCTGCCCTCCTGAGGGAGCCCTGGCTAATACTTACGGAGATGCTCGATGATGCTGTCAATGGTCGGCTTAAAAAGGGCATTCATCGCATCTGGACTCATCCTTAGCATCCCTTGCGAGGACCACTTCACAAAATCCACACTGTGGGGGTGTGGCACGGAGAGAAATAAGCAGTGAGTGTGTGAACGATACCCAGTCTATGTGCACAGAGACGGGCCCTGTCGGAAGAGCTGTCACCCTGGAGGGAGCAGAAGGGCTCCAAAGTCCTTGAAAATACCCTCAACTGCCAGAACCTGGACCCTTAGGCGCTCAAAAGCTAAGACACAGCCTCCTCTGTTTCTCTTTGCTTTGTGCTGTGGCCAACCTTTCCTTAGGACAGCGGAAGCCAAAGTCCAGTGCAAAAGAGAGAGAAAGAATTAAAGGGATCTTTCTCATTTGAATGTGCACATGTTTTAATCATGCAATAGGCTGATTCGAGTCCATTAAATGCTCACGGGATGTGTCTGCTATACTGCCGCGTGAGGCTATGGCCTGGGTGCTCAGGTGCATTGTCTTCACCCTGCAGGCACCTGCCCCAGGATAGTGATGAGACTAAGCCAAACAGGATGCCCCTTTCTCTGTCAAAGGTGCAATGTCATGGAACAGAAAGAGCACTGGACAGGGAGTCAGGATCACTGGGGTCCAGGACAGCCTCTACCACTCAGAGGCTGCGGGACTTTGGGGGTAAGTTGAGTTGCATTTTCTCTGAGCCCCAGTCTCTGGTCTGGAAATCAAGGATAATACAACCAGTCTTACCTCCCTCACATGGGTTGTTGTGAAGATGAAGCTAAATGCCACGTCTGTGAAAACACTTTGGGAACTTTCTGACGCTAAAGGAATGCCAGGGACTGTTTATTACAGAATGTACCCACCCATTCTCAAGTTCAAGGAGGGCAAAGAATGGTCTCTGTCCCCAAAGCAAAGCACGCATTGGCTGCTTCCTAGCATCACATTCTAGACGCTGCCAGGGCTCCCTGGCCAGGCGGGCTTTCTGTGGCCTCTGCCAAAGGACAACGTGGGATGGTATGGAATGCCCCCGGGGCTGGTTGTGGCCAGTATCCCAGAAGGAGAGCTGACAGGCCCCAGAACCGTGAGAGCAGGACTTGGGGTTCAATGTGGAGCAAGCCCCTCTGTTGGGGCGGGGGGGGCTGGGGGACAGAGAACATGAACCTAGTACGAGTCCGGCCAGGAACCCCCTCCAAGGGCAAGAAGATCTAAAATCGTATCTACTGTGTTTCCCTTAAACAGAACCCAGGCTTCTTAGAGAAATGGCCAATTGCCAGTCTGGGAGGCGTAATATACAGGAGGAGCCAGGAGGGTCTTCTCTAACCGGAAGTCAGACCAACATGTTAAATGAACGGGACACAAGGGCCACTTGAAGAGGCTCCTACTGGCCAAGTGGGCATTCGACTGTCAGTCAGGATACAACCGCCATGGTTTCAAATACATCAAATCCGTCTAAATCCATGAAGTCTTGATGATACTCTCCTGGTGTCCCCACAAAAGAATAAAAATGCATTTGTCACTGAGGAGAATGCTAGGAAATCAACATAGGAAATCAACAATATTTTTTAACAAAAAATTTACAAATGAAGGGAAAGGACCAAGCCTATGTCCTCCCTTTCCTTTATGTACATCTGGCAACCCAAACCACTGAGAAGAGCTCTCTCCAGGCAACAACCCTCCAGGGCTGTTAGCATCTCAAAAGAAGCAACCGGCAAACAGCCCCTGAAGCAAGAGGAAATACTACCTCATGAAGTAAGCTTGCCAAAAACTCAAACTTGACTCTGAACAAATTTCCAGCTCAATCTGCCAATTTGTAAAAAAAAAAAATACCAGGGGCCGAACATGTTACGTGGGCGTGCACTGAGCAAAAACCTCAGACTGGAGGGAATGCCATGGGAAAATCAGCTTTATCATCTAACACACCGTAAGGAAAAAACAAGAGGGGAGCTTTTATATTAAGTGGGACGTAGGGGCATATCTTAGAATTGCTATGTATAGCCAGCCATCTTTTTTTTTTTTTTTAAAGATTTTATTTATTTATTTCACAGAGAGAAACACAGCCTGAGAGGGAACACAAGCAGGGGGAGTGAGAGAGGGAGAAGCAGGCTTCCCGCTGAGCAGGGAGCCCGATGTGGGACTCGATCCCGGGTCTCCGGGATCATGACCTGAGCTGAAGGCAGTCGCTTAACCAACTGAGCCACCCAGGCGCCCCAGTAGCCAGCCATCTTTTGGATATTAACATAAACTGAAAAAAATTAGGAGACAATGGGAGTAATTTTAATGTTAACTTGGTATTTGAGGATATTGAAGAATTGCTCGTTTTAAGAGTGAGTGTGATAATAGTGTCAGGGTTATGACTTTAAATGTAACCCCCCTTAGAGACATGTACTGACATATTTATGGATTAGATGATGATCAGATTTGCTTTAAAATGCTTGGCGGAGGGTATGCAAGGGTTTAGGTTGGTTGAAGCTGAATCATGAGGTTCATTTTGCACAGGAAATGTTTGAAATTTTTCACTCTAAAAAGACTTGGAGAAACCTATGATTTTTGTCTATTAATTTTGTAATTCAGCTTTAAAACAGCTTCCAAATGTTCACTGTGCAACCAGCTGAATTACAAACATTTGCCTGCAGCCCACAGACTCAGGGTAGGAGGACACCCAGAATCCCAGGGGAATCGTTCAACAAATTATTTACTGAGCACCTGCTATGTCCATACCAGATTCTGCTGTAGACAGGGGATACAGCAGAGGCCCAAACCCACAAAATTCCCTGCTTTCACAAAGCTTAATTATTAGTACATAATAAAAGCTAACACAAAAACAGCACTTTTCAGGTCCCAGGTGTTGTGCTAAGTGCCTAACGTATACATTCACTTCATCCTCATGACAACCCTTTGAGGGAAGTGGAACCAGATGCAAGACTGAGGAACAGAGAAGTTGAGTCACTTGCCCCAGGTGAAACAGCTCCTCTGAAGGACAGGAAGTCAGAGTCCACACCCGCTTCTTCCCTCCGGTCACCATGACCCACCCTCTAGAGTGGCTTAAGCCACTGGTGAGTCCAACTCACTTGCTCTTCCTCAAGGCATGCTCCACGCTGTGTCCGCGGAACTTCTTGTAGTAGTCAATGAAGGAGAAGGGCAGGGTGATGTTTAGTGGGTTAGTTCGGTCTGGAGCAGCTGCCCTTTTACGAGACTCAAAAGCGATCATTAGGTCCACCCAGGCCGCGGGACGCTTGATTTTGAATTGTTCGATGAAATCCTCTCCGAATATTTTACACAGAAGTTTTTCAAACTCATAATCTACTCCTAAGGATCCATAGGGTCCACCTGGGTCAAGAACAAAAGGAGAGCGCCCATGTTAGAAGCTGCCAGAGACCGTCCAGACTCTGAGAAACAGCCTACCCTGTGTTCTCAGGAACTCCGAGTAGTGCGGTTTAGACCCAGTTCAGAAACAGACTGCAGCTCTCAATTTCTACTTACACTTTAAAACCTTTAGATTCTTCTCTTTCCAGGTGGAGAAACTTTCTCCTACAGAATCACGTGTCAACAAGCTATTTAAAATCAATTACATTTTATTTCATTTTTTAAAGATTTTCGTTTTAAGTCATCTAAACCCCAAGCCAGAGAGTTTCATGCTCTACCAACTGAGCCAACCAGGCACCCCATAAAATCACTTTCATTTTAAATAAAATGGAGACATATAACAAAGTAGGAGCATCATAGTATTCCCGCCCAAGAAAATCTAAGGAGAGGATCTGAAAATCAGCAGGCCCACCTAGACCCCCAGATCTGTTAATGACTCATCCTCTCACCTCCCCCCTTCCCCCCAAGGGAGAGAGCCTGTTGCTTGCTTTGGCGACTTTGACCCAAGACCAGGTGTCCCGAGAGGTCCCTAGAAAGCTTAACTATAGCATGGAATCACAGATGACCATCAGATCCTTCCAGGACTTTCAGAAAAAAAAAATTCCCTTGTCCAGGTTTTAAAACAGGCTCATTTTATGCCAAAACCCAAGTTATGGTGGTTTGTGTGTGTGTGTTTTTAAGATTTTATTTATTTGACAGAGAGAAACACAGCCAAAGAGGGAACACAAGCAGGGGGAGCGAGAGAGGGAGAAGCAGGCTTCCCGCCGAGCAGGGAGCCCCGATGTGGGACTCGATCCCGGGTCTCCGGGATCATGACCTGAGCCGATGGCAGTACTTAACCAGCTGAGCCACCCAGGCGCCCCATATGATGGTTTGTGTTTTAAAGAACATTTAACAGCATTTTGCTCCCCGGTTCCACACAGGAACCCTCTTGGGCCTAGAATCCCACGTGCTGGTAGCAACCAAGAGAAATCTAACATGAGAGAAACGTCAGGAATGAGAAAATCAGTCATGCCGGGGCTCACCTGTTGCTTTGTACAGTTCTTTCAGATGTCCCTCCGGCAGCCGTATCTGATGGACAGTCAGGTCTACAGTGCCCCCACCACTGTCCACGACCACATACTTGTCACCTGGGACAAAGACAGCCATCCTTTACACAGACCGCTTGTCAGCCCCATCTTGGTATTCCCAGCTCAACACCTGTCAACACTCCTCATTAGCGTGATGGTTTCACCAATTAACAAAGAGAACGCAGTAATGTCTGCCCAGGGGTGCTGGTTAGCATGGATGATAAAGCCCGGATGAGGGGATCTTTAAGACGGAAGCATTCCTGTCACATGCTGCTGTGTCCCTGGCACGTACATGCAGACTGCTCCCTGCCAAGGTCAGAGCACCGGAAAATGACCCGCTGTTTAACACAAGACTTACTCTGGAACTAGGCAGTTCCAATTCCTACTTCGCCACTGAAGAGTCTGTATGGTTTTACAACATGCAAAATTACAGCTCCAAAGGAGCTCTCCTTGGGTGGGCGGTCTTTAAAACCACCTGCTTCTGAACATTTTCCGCAAGTGCCAAAAGAACCAACAGGAATGCATTTCTGCCAGCAGCGCGGAACAAATCCAGCAAAGGGCAAAGAACATTGCAGGACGCTACCTTCCTCCAGCTCGGACCAGATTTCTCCTATGACGTTCTCCACCAGAAAGGTCCGACTCTGCCGGTTACGCCGTATGTGTTCCTTAGCTATAGTGGCCGACAGAAAGAAAATGACGGGTAAGAAAGCACGAAAAAGCGGGCCGTCATCTGCGGTCAGTGGAGGCAACAGCATGAGGGGGTTTAGGGGCAGAACACTTAGCAATACTTGACCAAAATGATTACATAAATACATTGGGAAACACAAAGCCAGTCCATTCCCACCGGCCTCCTTCATTGCATGGCAGCCCGGCCTATGCCCTGCTGGAAAACTCCCCTTGGAGAAGAAGCAGACCTTCCTCCAGGGACGCTTTTTTGGGGGAAGGGGTTAATAAATGGACCAGATTCCTGGCTTTGCTGTCCCGGGGAGGAACTCGTCTGCCAAGAAGCTTGCAGTGCACTTGGTTAAATAATTTCTCCTCAAGGAGCTCTGTCTGATGCAAGGAATGTCGGGTATGTTTTCCTAATCTGGATCCTGGACAAAGGGGACTGGAACCATTTCCCAACCCCAGTGAAGCCAATCTGCTCTTCAGCCACAAGGTGGCGCTTCAGCCACAGGTCGGCCCCTCTGACCCCAGCAAAGCCCCAACACCTTTTTCCTAACTCTGAAGAACAACGGGGCTGTGGCTCAGGCCACCTAGTGGTTGTGATGCTTTGAGCGGGGTGACTGCATCTCTCACAGGCCACCTGGCAGCCCTGGGAGTCAGACAGGGCACAAATCATCGTCCTCCTGTGCAGAGGAGGAAACCAGGTCAGACGAGGTTAGGGGGTTACATTTCCCACAACTGTCTCGCAGCTCCAAACCCACCCTTGCACCGTGAATGTCACGCCTTTGAGATTTAACAATTTACAGTGAAAAAGCAGAACACGAACGTTAAGAAATGAGAAAGGTGCTATGAGAGGAGGGTATCTGGGGCCCAGCAGGGCCCAGCCAAGGTGCTCGATTGGGGCAAATCACTTAACCCCTCTGGGGTTCAGTTTCCACAGCCATAAAATGGGGATAATAACACTTGACCTAAGTTCCTCACAGGCAGAGCAGGGACTGGTTCTCTGATTTGATCTCAGCACCCATGTGGCGCCTGGCACACAGTAGGTGGTAATGAAGGCAGAGTACCAAGTCTGAGACCCAGTACCCGAGAAATGATCACTACAATGAACAATTTAGAGCAACCCCCAATTTTATAGATAAATGCTCTGTCCATGCTCTGCTGCCCCGTCCTACAACCTTCCCCCCCACCATCGATTTTTCTAGTCCCTAAACTGGTGCTGCTGACTTTGAATTGCCCTACAGATCCATGTGTGGCCCGGTCATCCAATTAAGGACCTTTGACCCTCTAGCCTCTTCTAGCAAGGAGCATCATGTTTGCAAAAACAGTGTCTTCTCTGGGGATTAGAATGGCAAGAGCCAGTCAGCTCTTAAATTCTTCGGGCCCTGACAATCAGTGGGGAGACCGTCCTGATTACAGAGTCTCTGAAGGCCTGGGAAGGATCCTCAGACTCAGGGCCCCTCTCCTGTTTCCAGCATTAGCTCCAGATGAACATCTATTGCAGACCTTATAGTGAGCATTTGGTTTGCTAAAACAATGTAGATGTCATTCATAACAAAATGATCAAGCCAGACTAATAAAACATATTCTGAGCTCTCAAAAAAAAAAGTCACATTTTCTGACAAATTAAGCCCAAGATTATAGAAAGTGGATCCTTTACTGATCCCATGAAGTCTTTTTGGTGCAAAATAATATGGACAGCAACCCTGTGGTGGTGGGGGCAGAGGGCCAGCCCCGTTCCCCTCAGGAGTGTCCACTGGGTGTCCACCATAGAGGAGCATCAGAGGGCGGAGAACAGCCCAGGGGGCAGGGTGGCTCCAGGCCCTCATGCCGTCCAGGGAACTCCTGGTTACAGGCTCTGCCAGGCCTCGCCAGGCAGCAACCCCTCCTTCCGGGAGACAGGCCATAACTATAAAACGAGGCTGAGCTGGAACCCCTGCTTCACAACCCCTCTGAGGGGTGGTGGCCAATCATGTGAGGATTTCAAAGACCAAAGAGACCATCTGAGCATAAGATGAGAGCCAATTCTGCAAGGCACAGGAGCAGTGCAGAGGCAGATGGGATAAGTTAAAGGAAAGGAACCCCAAAACTGAGCCCTGGGGGAAGGCAAGCATTCGAAAACAGTTTCCCCTTCAAATGTGAGTATTACACTTAGGATGTATGAAGAAGAGCTGTGCTACGATTAGCTAATTCTGACCTGAGTGTGCGTGTGTGTGTGTGTTGTGCGCGTGCGAGCGCGCGTGTGAACCAGTAAGAGCTCGCCCGGAAGGCAGAAAAGCCCAGCTGTGGGTCTCTTTTCCCATTAAAACAATGCAGAAAATTTAAATAAATGTCGTCCTGAGTATTTAAAACATTAATACCTCCGATTTAGTTAGCAGGAAGGCTAGCCTCGGCATGCTTTGGGGGAGGCCAAGCATTGCCAAAAAGGAAGGCAAATCAAGCCCTCAGTGAAAGGCAGCGGCTTCCGCTGGCCCCGGGTGAGTCCGGTGTGAGTTACGCCCCCTGGCAGCCTGGAGACCCGCGAACTCTGCCGCTGTCTTGTGGTTGAGGTTCACCGGCTCCTCCATGTCGGGTTAGAAATGCAGAGTCGTGGCCTCAGGGACAGAGTGACCAGGTGGAGAGGAAGAGGAGAGCCCTGCACTGTGGGCAGGGCAGACGCAGGTCTCCGGTGTGGGGACAGAGGAAAACTTGGACCCAGGCTGTTGGTGGCGGGGGAGGGGGGGAGCAGGGGGCGGAGGTTCTCGCTAATGCTCCCCCTCTCCTCCTCCTCCTCCTCCTCCTGGGCCTTCCAGGATGGGGTAGGCATGGGGATGGGTAGCTTTCGGCCCTGAGGCCCTCCTCTGGGAACAGCACCACAGCGCTCCCATTAGTGCCTGTGCTCACTGGTGCAGGTGGCTCTGACCCTGACCTGGGTGTCTGCACCACTCCTACAGCCCCGGATAGGAGGGAAAACAGATCTGAGGACCAACACTGTGACCAGCTTGCATACAGAAATATTAAAGAGGAAAAGTTCCTCAAGGCCCATCTTGGCCCCCCCAGGCGGTACCCCTGTCCCACAGCTAAATGAGCATCAGCCGGGTCAGGAAGGCTCAGCCCTAATCATCTGTATTATAAACTCTGCCAGGTTCATGGCTAAGACTCATAAAGAGCTCACCACACACGAAGCGCCCCTAATGAGTGAGTCAGTAAATCAACTCAATGTCTCAATGGAGGAATTAATAACAGGCAAGTGGGATTAGATTAGAATCAGTTAATAAACAGGAAAAATTAAGAGCCTAGTAAAATGTAAGGCCAAGAGCTGCTGTCTCAGGCCACCCCCAGGTGCTTAGAGAGAAGCACCCTCCCCCCTCCCGGGGCTGAGGGGCAGGCAGGTGAGGACACCGGGTAACTACCACGGAAACGCCTTCCAGGAGGGCCTGGGGAGGCCAGGTGGGGGGGCGGAGGGCACAGGTGCTTCCAGCCGACCTCTCTGGGAGCATCTTGATTCTTCATTACAGTGCTAAGGGCCTTTTGGTAGTCAGGGCCGAGAAGCATGCAGGGGCGGGTCAGCGAGCAGGGAGGGGAGAGAGAGAGCAGGAGGTACCCTGTGCAAACCCTGCTCCCACTGAGTCACCGGAGCTGTACCCGTTGACCGCGGCCTTGCTGCCCAGCTCCATCATCTGATGCAGACGCAGCTTCCGGCAGTAGATGGAGGCCGCCTCGGGCTCCAGGGCGATGAGCAGCTGCTCGGAGTTCTCGGGGGAGGCCAGGCCTGCCTGCAAGACAGAGGCAGGACCCCTCTGAGGACACTCACGCTCTGCTTCTCTGAGAAATTCCCTGCATAGACCCCTTCAGGGCTTACACTCGGGGGTGATGGGGTGCTGGCCCCAGGCCCGGTCCTCACACACGGTGGAGGGGCCAAAGGAAATGTATGGGTGCCTTTGGGAAATGCAGGGCTCTTCGGGCCCTGGGGCCTCTTTCATTTGGGACTTGCTTGGCCCAGAACTAAGCAATATGAAGGGGGAAATGCCCCCAAACTCTGAAAACTATCAGCGGATGGAAGGCAGGTGGTCTGTTTCTGGTTAGAGTGGGCCAGTCTAAGGGCAGACCCCAATCTTTGGTGGCCCAGGAAACAAATGGGCCATCGCTGATTGCTCAACCTCAGCTATGCAAGGGTCCACTTTGGCTGTCTGGGAATCTGACGTGCCTCCAGCCCACCAAGGAGGGCTCTGGGGCTTTGGGGCTCTGGGAGAAAGCTCTCCTGGAATCCCACACAGTCTCACGCCTTCTAGAATATGGGTCAGAAGGCAGCTGGCAGTTCTTTTATTCAAAGCCGTTATCCCTTTAATAGCAGACATGCTTCTGCTCTGACATCTGGCTTCTGCCAGCCATACAGCCCCTTACGAGAGCCAGCCAGGAGGCTCCGGGACCACCCTACGGAAGGCATGCAGAGACATGGTCTGGCGTGGCCTCTACCAGGTCCCTGCCCTCCTCCCGTGGCCTTGAACTGAAGCACAAGGCCTCACTTGCTTACTGAAGAGCCTAGTAAAATGGGTTCAAGCCCCAAGGGTTTCCTGGTCACCAGCACAACGAGACAGAGATGCGCTGTGTGTCCTTTGCCACCGTGTTTGTTGTCTCTGTTCCTGTTTCCTAGGGAGCTCCCAGGTGCTGCCCTTGCACCCCACCCAGTCTGGAGGAGACTCTGGTTCTACAGCAGGCCCATAAGGTGTAGTGGACTCATCCTGTAGATCAGGGGTGAACAGTCTGCCTAATGTCACACACGCACGGTGACCTCTCCCGGAGCTGCCTAGAGTCACAGACAGAAGGGGCTTAGAAGGTTCAGTTATTGGACAATGAAGGGTGGGGGTTCAGGTTAGAATATTAGAAATGCAAAGGCCCTTCTTGGCCTTCTATCCAACTCCTTCACTTTATGCAGAAAGAAACCAAGGCTCAGAGAGGGAGGGTGACCAGTGGCCCTGGGTTTCCTGGGATGTAGGCCCTCAGCGCTGAAACTTGGACAGTCGTGGGCTCAAGTGCATCCATCCTGTATGTGGCTGAGCAAGCCCAGACCCGCTCTCGAGCCTCACAGACTAGCTCTTTAATTGGGTTCTTGGTTCTCCTGCTCTCATTGACTCCAGGTACCAGGGTGGTGACTCCAGACCTAGGCCTTTCAACTTGGATGAAACTCCCAGGGTATCTCTAACGCTCCTCCTCCGCCAGTGTCAAGGTGCGATCTCTACGCAGTTACTCGGGGCAGCACAGGATGGTACACGACCTCTAACTGCATGTAGTCAATTCTCCACAATAACCATGCCCCAAATGAACCCATTAACTGTGTCTTAACTAATGAGAAACCATTGGCAGGCAAGTGACTTAAATCTCCCCGCTGCCCATACCGGATGCCTCACAAGGGGTAGACCCCTTCTGGAAAACTGACTTTACAAAACCCACACAGTCCACAGAAAAACAGCCTCCTTACTGCCTTATTCTCTCAGCTGTTAGCCAAGCACACGGGCAGCATGTCTGCCATCTGCTTGGTCCCCAGGTGGAAGAAGGCCTGCGTCCACATCAACAGGCCCCTGACCCAGATGCAGAACAAGATTTCCCACTACTCCTAACCCAAGGGACTCAAAGCCCCCCCACCAGGGTATCTCCCCCCTCCTCCTTAGCACCTAGACAGCTGGAGGCTGCAGCACCCAGCGACAGGGAACAAGCCTTACAGACGTAAGTGTCACCGGGCAAGAGGAAACCTCTGACCACCAAGCCCCAGGATCCCAGAAGAAATCCAAAATAAAACCAAAAGGAGCCCCCTTTTAAAGGATCACTCTTGAAGACTGAGTTTTCCACCTCTGTGGGCCTCCTACAATACAAGCTAAGGAGTCCAGCTTCCCACAGAATAGTGTGAGAAAGAAGGAAAAACTAGCTGCAAAGAAACAACCAGATTGAAATGTTTAAGATGGTCTTCCAAAGTTCGGAAGGGAAAATGGCCTGGGAGGAGGGGCGAGGAGAGGACAGCGTCAGGGCCATGCCCGGGGCTGGCGGGAAGGATGAAAAGACTCACTACGTCCCACTGGGATGTCCACCCGCCAGGCGGTCTCCCTCCACGTGGCCAGGAAGGGCACCAGCGGGCCTGGGCTTGGCAGTGGGGGACGGGAGGGAAAAGAAGAAAAAATAACTGCCTTTATCCCTCTCCACACCTTCCCTGAGACGGTGAGCAGCCACTCTGAGGTAGACGTGAAGGATCAGGGCTTTGGGGCAGCTTCAGCTCAGCTCATGGTCTCAGGGTCTTGAATTCAAGCCCCGCATCAGGCTCTGTGCTCAGCAGGGAGTCTATTTGAGATTCTCTCTTTCCCCTCCCTCTGTTCCTCCTCCTCCTCCTCTCTCTCTCTAACAAATCTTTTAAAAAATAGATGTGAAGTATTTATACAGAAAACCAAATCAAGATGTCCAGAGAAGCGAAGAGCACTGAGTACAGTTACACAACCTGAGGTGCCCGGGTGTCCCCGGTATGTGACTTCCACAATCCAGCTTCCCCCGGGGACGCTCCCACAGCCTCAAGACATGAAAGACACACAGGCTGCCCCAGAATGCCCCAAACAGCATGGCTCAGGGTAGGCCTTTCATCTGTCCCTCCCCAGGTGGGTTGGCCTCAGCGCCACAGCAAAAGCTTTGACCCATTTCCCCAGAGGGTTCCCCATGGTACCCAGGAGAGGATACAGATGGGAAGCACAGGTGCAGAGGACCTCAAACCAGCGGGGATAGGGAGGTGGGGGGTAAGACCAGCGAGAGGCCCAGGACAAGGTAACCACACTCCTTTGCTCAAACCAGCCCCCACCTTGCTCCCCAGAGAGAGTGAGGGGCCATGTCCCAGTAGCACTCCCATGGCGGCCACAATGAAGAGATGAAGGGTTGAGGCAAGAGGAGGCAGTTGGCTCTGCCAGGTTCCCACTCCCTAGGAAGGGTCCCAGAGCTGTGGACTCCAAGAAAAGGAGGAAATGCAAAAGAATCTGCCAGATGCTCAAAAACGTGGATGTCTTTATCCCGGGGCAAGAGGATCCAGTGCCTGGAAGGGGGCTTTCTTCCTGCATAAACACAGTCCTTCTCACAGTCCTGGCAGCTGTCAGGAGACCCGGGATCAGGCCTGCATCCACCAGAGCAAGAGAGCGCTTGCTGCTTCGGCGAATCCTGCCTCTGAAGCCAGTATCTCACAGCCACTGTCCACGCGAGCTCTCACTGCACTGGACCCCGCCGGCCGAGCACTTAGCCCGTGCTGTCTCCAACTATGGATCATGCAGACACGCCGAGCCTCTCCTGCAAGATGCTACACTTTCCGAGAGCAGCACACAGCAGGTGCATGGGGTCAGCTGCTGAGTGAACGAACGCACCATCCCTCCAGCCAGCCTTCATTCTGTGATTTCCTGGCCCTTGTCTCCAAAACACTGAATGACAGCCTTCTACTGTGGCTGTTGTTTTTCCCCCCATGTGATTATTTTTCACTGCAGTGCAAAGTGGAACTCAACATTAGGTGAGATCATCCTACATAAGGGAACGTCTTTTATTTGACAGTTTTCCAGAACCCACTAAGATAACACATTGTCAGTAGAACGCCTCTAGAAATCAACTGGACTGTTTCTTGTCCACTATGACTGTCCCTCAAGACTCAGTTGGGACTGTTCCCCATTCTAGGTCTTTCCTGGAGGCCTTAGAAGAGGGATCAGCTGTTCTTCCTGCTACAGATTGTTCAGTAAATGCTCTGGGAAGGTCTAACAGGGTCCCGAGGCCGGGAATTACAAAACAGAGATTGAACCCACTTTTTCAACAAGCATTTGACACAAGAGGAGTTTCTGGAGTTTCTCAGATAAAACTGTACCCATCAAGTTCTCCGCAATCCCTGCCAACCCCAGCACTGAATCCCAGACTTCTGAGTGGAGGCCCCAGAGCCATCCCCTCCAGGCCTACATCTTCCATGAGAGATGCTGCCCGGAATCTCATCTCTTGCTTTGCACCCAGGCCTCTTCCCTCTCCACCAGGCCAGTGGAGGAACGAAGATCAGTGCCCATCTGACTGTGCCATGAACTCAGGCTCATGGGGCCACCAATGGGCCTGAAGGAGGGACTCCATTTCCTACATGCAAGCAGGGGTGATGTGGTCAGTTTCCCAGCTGCCCTAAAGGAGTTCCATCCCGCCTCATCCTTCCAGGTCTTCCTCCTGAAGCCAGGCTGACAGGTGGCACTTTGGTGGCAAGCGATGGTGGGCATCCTCAGACCTCAGAAGCTGACTGACCCAAGAACTACGGTGTCTGCTCAGGTTCTGTGTCAGCATTTAGCAGAGAAACAGACCCAGCAGGACATATGCAAACACAGAAGGAGATTTACTCTAAAGAACTGGCTCACACCATTATGGAGACTCACAAATCCCAAAGTCTACAGTTGGGAAGCTGGGGAACCGTGACGGCTTCTGGTATCATTCCCCTGCCAGCAGCCTCAAGACCCAAGAAGGGCTAACGTTTCAGACTGAGGCGAAAGGGAAGAGAAAAACAGTGTTCCAGTTTGAAGGCAGGTAGGCAGGAGGAATTTCCTCTTATTCTAGGGAGTTTCAGCCTTTTGTTCCAGTCAGGCCCTCAACTGATTGGATGAGGCCTACCTGCCTTAGGAAGGGCAATCTGCTTTATTTAGTCAATTTAAATGTTAATCTCATTCAAAAAATACCCTCACAGAAAACACTTGGAGTGATGTTTGGCCAAATATCTCAGTCCCCTTGGACCAGTCAAGTTTACACATAAAATTAACTATCAGGTACATTTTTCTTATTCTGTATAACTAAATGAAGAATGAGGAGAGAGAGCTGGAGAGATGCTAATTTTGGCCATGCTTCTTTTCCATTTTGTCATGGAGACTCTTCCAGAAGACAAGTTAAAAGATACCACAGACTAGTCAGCAAAGCAACTGTGCCCCTATAACTCCCGCTGCCCCTCTCCCTGAAGTACAAAAGCAACAAATGCCCAGCTATGAGCAACCTGAGGGTGGGGCCTCATGTTGGTCCCAAAGCATATGAATCCAGCACCAACCACGTCCCAGCACACAGAAGTCCCCCGGAATGGCTTTGTTTCGTGAATAAATGAATGAGTAAACCAAGAATGATGGAATGGCCCCTGTCATCTTGAGAGCCATTTGGTAACTAAACTGGACACAAGTACCACATCAGAATTACAAGGAGCCAAAAATTAAGCTGCACAAAGCCCGCACCCATCAGAAGTTGGCCAGCATCCGAGCGATGGGCCAGTCTGCAGAGTAAGCTCGGCTTCAGAAAGAAAAGTCCCTACGTCCATAAGTGCTGGTTACAGTCACCCCCCCTGAGGTGCCATTGTGATTCTGCCAAACCCTGGAGGGCATCACACCCCTAGCTGCCTGGTTTCCTCCTCACCGAGGTCTGAGGGACCTCCGAGAGGCACTTCTTCGAAGAGCCAACCCAAGGTTCCAACAGCCTGACAAATCTCAGAGTCCCAGCACCTCTTTCTGTTTCAGGCTAAAAATAGGAACTGACCCTTTTCCGGGTCACATGTTTGTTGCTGCAGTTTTCCTGTGGGAAAACGAGAGTCAAAGCCATGAATCCTGAGTCTCCTTCCTGTGCAAACTCACAACGCTGGCTGTGTCTTCGTGGACAGCCGTGTTCCGGCGTCCCATCTCTGGACGCTGCCCGAAGGCCCACACTGTAGGCAAGCTCCAGGATGCCCAGGGCTTCTGTGGACAGCGAAATTGCATTTGGGTTTCTTCCTTTTTAAAGAAGTTGCCTCTTTCTGGAACTTCCACCCTCTTCCTTCATCCCTATAAGAATAAATCTATTTTTGGCAGATGCATAGAATGAGCCAGATTCTCACGCTGAAGGGGAGAGCCAAAGAGAGCCTGCGGCAGAGGAGGGAAGAAGGGGAAGTGGTGGGGGGGAGGGCAGCAGGGACACGGCTGTCCTGGAACTCTGCCTGTCATTTGGAGTAAAGCTCCAAGCAGTGAGTACGATTCATGACACCGAGGTACCTGTGGCCATTTTGCTGCATTCAGGGCTCAGGTTGCTCTGGTGGTTGTTTTGAAAGGAAAATTCATACCCATGGCTACAGACTGAACATCAGAGTCATGTCCCCTGGGGGTGGCGGGGCAAGGGAACATCTATTACATTGGTGACCTGCCCCAGCCCAGCTCAGGTTGAAGGCTCTGGAAACCAACTCTTGTTGCAGAGAGCAGGCCCAGGCCCCAGGACGGGCTTTCATTAACCCAGGGGATTAAGTACAGCGGGGGCCAGCTCCAACCAGGGGCCAGAACCGCGGGTCTGTGCGGCCAGCCATTCTCGCCATGAAATCAGACCCTCATGGAAACCACGTTACCGCACACTGGCCTGAGGACAGTGTGAGGCTTGGCGGCCATGAGGGTCCATGGTACCAGGGATGCCCCCAGCGCCCAGGAGGGACGGCCTGGCCATTGGCACTAGAATGTTCTATCCATAGCGCCACGCTGACTGACGCACTCCTCAGCCACACCACTGTCCTCCTCCAGGTGTGTGCCATCACGCAGGTCTCACCACCCCCTGGCCGTGTGTGCTCCCGTGTTGCTCACAAGGTGAACCGTGCAGAAGGCCGTCCTATTTCCCTCCTGTCCCAGCTCTACACATGCAGATTTCAACCTCCATACCAAGCTGATGTGCTTGGTGCACAGCCACTGACTTTCTCTTTATTCCTTTCTTCTTCAAACATTCTTATTGCCCAAGCCTTTTCCTGAGATTCCATCCAGCCATGGAGAAATGTCTCTGTACCCCAGTTTAAAATCCTAGCCCCAGAGAATCTACAGTATAGAAGGTATAAAGCCAGAAAGAAAATTGAGCCCAGCCCAATCCCTGTGGACCTGACCACCTTTCCTCCCCCAGGAGGAAGGTTTCATGTCCCCTGGCCTGTGGGAGACCCCTCACTGCCTCCCAGGGAGGCCTCCGAGGGCTGGTGACACCTGAGTGAGGTGACAGTCATCCCCGCGAGCAGCCTGGGCTGCCACCCGCCCCACCTCCACACTTACCTGATAGGCAGCTTGTCTCATGAACTGCTTGGCGGGCTGTTTCCAAATGGCCGGCACCGTGATGACCCATCTGACATCAGAGTTCTCGAACTCCGACCCTGCCTGGTCACCCAGCTCCTAAAGCCAAAGGAAATGCAGCAGGTCAAGTGGCACAGCTGGTCCTCCTACAGCTTCACGGCGAATTCCAGGCTTCCTGGCCATGAACTCTTAGGCCATCTACTCTTCAGCCTGCTGAACTTACCAGTGCCAGGGAGCACAGGTCTGCCCCCCACATATTCTGCAAGCAGGGAACTCTGCTCCTTTCACTCACTGAACGTGACTGTAGGCAGGAGGCAAGCAGGTCAGAGGCCCTTGGCTACTTCTGAGTCATGTGACAGGATAAATGACAGCCTCCCAGGCCTCAGTTTTCTTGTCTGCACAATGCCGATAAAATACCTAGCTCACACTGTTGCTGGGAGGAGTGATAATTTCCTGAGAGCTACATTCACCGAGAGCTTTCTCTGTGGCAACCTCGTTCAGCACTTTGCACCCTCATCGCCATTCGTCCCAGGACCCCACTAGGAAGGGATGATAACTGTACCTTTTCTACAGATGGGAATCTGAGTTCTAGCTATGGGCAGGACCTTCAGATGGCTGCACAACTTCAAACTGACAGCCAAAATTTGGCCCCAGACCCAGGTGTACCTTAACTCTCAAGGCCAAGGTCTTAACTAAATTGTCACATGTGGTTCTATCTAGAACAAGGCCTGCCTCGCCGCCCTGCTTCACACCTGGTGGCAGCTGTTGTCGGAGCTGTCATGGTCCTCTCCTTACGGCAAGGCCAGCACCTCAGAGGACGGGAGGGATAGGAACGGCATGACCTAAGCAAGAATCATGCTGCTCTGAGCTTTTGGTCAAGGCTAAACCTCATCAGCGGGAACCACACGGATAAAGGGGATGGGCAAAAGCATCACGGGTTCACACCAAGTCCATGCAGACAAAATACGACTCTAGAAGAGTTCTCAGATTCAGTAGTCCCATCTGTAAAATGGGGAGAGTAAAACTAATGCTCAGTGTTTCTGGGGAGATTGATAACACATGGGAGAAGCTCGCCCAGAGAAGACCTCTGATAAAGCTTGCTCCTTGCTACTCCTCCCCTCCAGATGCCACATTCACCACACAAATGTGAAGTCGGACCTAAACACGCATCGATGTGCATCTGTGTCCGAGTCGGTTCTGGGGACCGGTTTCAGAAGATTAACAGGCTGGTGATTTGTTTCTTCTGATGGGTATCTCTTTTCCTCTCTTATTTCGGTAGATACCTTGGGATGGATCCACCGTGTCACGGAATTAACTTCCTCGATGACCAGTCAGGAAACCTTTTTTTCCTGCCTTTTAAATTTTCTTTTTCATTTGTAATTGTGACAATAATCCATAACATCCACCACATGAACACTTTTTTTAAGCACTCGGCTCAGCAGTGCTAAGTCCGTCCAGTGAACTTTTTTTTCAAAACATGCCCTTAAAAACATCTCTGCATGAGGCCCGAGTGAGCCAGTGGGTTTTGCTTTTTTTTTTAATCATGCTTTATTTCCTTGCAGGTCTGCACGGAGCTCTAAAGGCAGGTGAGTGGGGGCATGTGTTGGGAAGGGCTCTAAGCATGCCACCAGGTACCATCCAGCCTGTATTAAAGTCCTTAAACAGGAAAAGGCTCAAAGGTGAATGATGGGCTTCCCTGGCCACAGGGAAGTTTGTTTAAATAAACTGTTTGTTCGCCAGTGGATGGAATACAGCTTCAAAGGGAAAGGACCCTGCCATTAAGTAAACTCGCTATGTCACACTTTTCACTTGCTTTCCTTCATGAACGACGAGCCTGACTCGTGCCTGTGGTTCCCAAATTATGCTGCTTCAGTAGATTTTGCTTATCCTGGTCCAACCTGCAACAGTCCCTCCTCTGAATCCACCTGTCCTTCAAACACCAGCCAGCCCTCTCATGAAGGGCCCAGTTCTTACAAATCTCCTCAAAAAGCTTTTCTTCATGGAATTTCTTTATAGCATGCTCCTTGCTGGGAGTAAGTGTGAGCAGGTTCGTGAAGCTTTCAGCTGAGCTGATGTGCTCGAAACCACCCCCCTCCTGCACCCCTGCTGGACCTCTGCCCCCTCCACCTCTCCCCTCTCCTTCTGAGATGGGCTGTTTACTCATTTCCCCTTGACCAACCTGAAACACAAGCTAATGTCACAGACTTTCTCAGGTCCTGAATTTTCCCCAGGTCCCCATGTCTCCTCCTCCTAATGCAAATGGCCCCTGACTCATCAGCCTCCTCTTTGCTCCTTCACATTTCTCCAGCTGGCCACGAGCACTGTAGACAGTCCTTCATCGGCTGTCTGGGCTATCAGACGCTGAGCCGGTCCCTCTGAGATCCCTGCTCTTCCGGCTGACAGAGGACCACATCTCTGCACCTCCCCGTCTCCTTTGCCGCCAACTAAAGACAATGGTGCTCTCCTCACTACCTCCAGCTCCCTCCTACTCCTTCCCTCTGTCCTCTCCCCTCTCCCTTGTTTCTGTTGGAAGAATTATTTCTCAGAATCCACTTCTTCCCTCTGCCTTGGCTCCCTTTCCTCTTGGTTTTCATGTTCCCCAAATGACTCCCCACTCTCCGAGTCTCAACACCTGCTTCAGGATCTGAGTCTACTGTTTCCATAGGACTTTTCTCCACCTTGCAGGCCCTGGGGATGCTGTGGTCTCCCTCCCTCGAATGCTATCTCTGCGTCCATGGCATTCCCCTATTAGAAATCCTTGGATGGCTCCCCATGACCCAAGGAGTTCCTTAGCTTGGCATTTGAGGCTTTGCCCAATCTCAACCCGAGCTCACTGTTCCCTCTTAATCCCGCAGCCTTGCCCTTCTCCTATCCCAGACTGTTTGCTTTCCAGAGCTGTCTGCTGTGTTTTCTTTCCCCTGCGTTCTTCTTGTGCCATTCCACCAGCTCGAAGCACCCACCTTCCAGCTGCTGCCAGTGAGAGGCCCCTGATGCATCTCCTCTAGGGAGTCTTCCCTGCTGCCCACCCGCTGGGCAGAATCTCTGCCTTCACCAGACCCCAAACCTTCACAATGCCTCCCTCATGGCACCAATCCATTGACTGCATCGTCTTTCACACTCTGTTTATTTCAATGCTGCCAGAACTTGTCCAGGATCTGGTACACAAAAAGTACTCAAAAAAGAAGGAGGAGGAGAAGGAGAGAAGAAGAAGAAGAAGAAGAAGAAGAAGAAGAAGAAGAAGAAGAAGAAGAAGAAGAAGAAGAAAGAGAGAGAGAGAGAGAGAGAGAGAGAGAGAGAGAGAGAGAGGGAAAGAAAGAAAGAAAGAAGGAAGGAGAAGGGAGAAGGAGGAGGGGGAGCTTGAATGGATGAAAGCAGTATTATGTTCTCACGTCTTTGTTTCCCTCAGGCCCTATTTCTATGACTCTATTCTATTTTTAGAGTTCACTAAATTTCTTCCATAACACTAAGTGCTTCTAAAGTTCCCAATTCTTTCTGGATAAAGCGCTACTTATACATCTGACTTACACCCATTCGCCACCACGCCCATGGGCGGAGACACCGAGCAGGCCTCTGCATCCACTTAGAAATTAGCCAATTCTCCCGCATCTAGGGCCTCACTGCACTGACCTTGCAGCAGTCATCCAAGGGGCTCACTCGGGCACCAGCTTCTTCCCTGGGGTCTGGGAGGACAGGGAGGGGGCATGGTGGCAACCATCTGCCACGAGTCTACCGTGCCCCGCCCCGCAGGGGGTGCCTCATGTCTGCTTTAATATCAAACAACCCGGGAGGCACACAACCTGCCCCACTCTCCCACTTAGGAATGTGGGTGTCGGGGAAATCAAGCACCTCACCTGAGACCTCACAGCTGTCACACGTGTCTTCTGAGATATAATTCACATACCATAAAATTCTCCTTTTTCACGTGTACAATTCAGTGGGTTTTAGTATATTCACAATTTTCACTCTCTAATTCTGTCACCCCAAAGAGAAGCCCCATTCCTAGTAGCCGTCAATCCTGTCCCCTCCCCCGTCCCCAGTACCAGCCAATCTGCCTCCTGTCTCTGGGGATTTGCCCACTCTGCACATTTCTTATAAATGGAATCATTCAGAATTGGTTGGCTTCTCTCGCTCAGCATGACATTGTCAAGGTTTCTCCATGTGGTCGCGGGCGTCCGCGACTCATTCCAGTCTGTGGCTGACTAATACCCTTGTAGAGATAGACCCACTTAGTGACCCATCCATCCACTGACGGACACTCGTGTTGTCTCCCCTTTTTAATTATTACAAATACGACTGCTGTAAACACTCATAAACAGGTCTTCGTGTGAATATGCATTTTCCTTCCTCTTGGCTATATACTGAGGAGCAGGATCGCTGGGTCATGTGATAACTCTGTGTTTAACCCTCGAGAAACTGCCAGTCTTTCCCACAGGAGCTGCCCTACTTTCCATCCCCGCCAGCAGAGGCACAAGGGTGCATCCTGCTTTCTGAATGGAAGTCCTGCCTTTCCTCCCTCGAGGCCGTGTCTGCTCCCCCGGCCGGCAGGTGCGCCTCCCCCGGCCACAGGGCCCTGGCACGTGTCCTACCTTCAGCGCCTGCTCCTTGAAGTACTGCAGGGCATATGTGAAGATTTCAAGGGCTTTGACTTTCTTGCCGTTTGCTGCCGTCAGGTCTGTATCCATGGTGAGGTCCTGGTGGGGGAGAGGATGGAACAGTAAGACGACAGAGAGATGCGACGTGTAACTTCGGGAACTGCTACGAGGAGGCCTGGGAAAGCCAGTGAGCCATTTCTGTTTCCTGGTATTTGGTAGACTAGGATAGCGTGGCCCCCACTACCCTCCACCAAGGGAGTCCTGGCAGCATTGCCTCCTTACTGTATCGGGGGTGTGGGCTCTTCCTTTCTGCCCCTACCTTGAACTTCTCCCTCCCTCCCGGCTGGCTTCCCTCCCTTGCTCTCATTCTCTCTCTCCTGGATCCTCGCAAAGCAGAGGTTTCAGGGAGGTGACAGAGCCCAGGAGGAGAGAAGGCAGCAGGCACCACTGCTGACACAATTGACACACTATTTCCACACTCGGACACTCACAGTCACCCTCGGGGGCCCCCCTAGCAGAGGCATAAAGCATCAAGCCAGCTCGCCGATGTGCGTGATGCTAAACAGGCGTGAAGCTTTCATTCCCCGATAAGCTGCAACCAACTCGCCAAAACAGAAGGGCTCCTATTTTAATGCTTGTGCTTAATCCTCTTGGGAGCGCAGCATCACCGACTCCCTTCCTCTGCCAGAAGCCAAAGCAGTCCGGTCCTTGGGTGGGGGATGCTCTGCGAGACGCTGGCCTGACTGGGGTCATTCAAGAATGACCAGAAAAGTGCTCACAGCATGGCAATGAGCGGAGAGTGGGAATGTACATCAAAAGCTCCCAAGGCAGACCAAATTCAGAGGCTCATTGCTACCAGGGGAAAAAAACAAATCAGCCTCCTGGTTTGATCCAACTGGATAATGAGGCTTTGCCTTTAGAGCGGGAAGGGGCACAAAGTGACTGAATCACCTTGCAGACCCAGCCAGCAGTCCCAACCCAGTGATACAAGGTACCTCTCCCCAACCAGTCACCCAGCCCCTGGTGCTCAACAAAGACACCCCAGATTGGGGGAGGCAACTCCCAGGCTCAGAAGGGGGCCAACCACCGGAAGCCATAGGGCAGTTTGGCGGTGACCCCCATCAGGTGGAATGGGAAGGATGCATTTCTGGAGGAGACCGTCTGCTTCACAGAGAGCCGCGCCGATGCGCACAGAGCCTTGGAGGCAGGGTGCTGGCTACTGGGTTTCCAAAAACGTGTGTTTTGTCACCGGCAAGCATGCAAATGAAAGCAATAATAATAAGACCTAGCAACTGACCAGAACTTGCTCGGTCTGAGCGCAGCTCTAAAAGCTTTAGATATTTTGATTCCTTTATCCTTACACCATCCTTGTGAAGAAGGCCCCGCCAGTGTCTCTGTTTCAAACAGGGCCCAGGAAGGTTAATAATGTCACTTGGATTAAGTATCTTGCAAGTGTCAGAGGCAGGATTTAAGTCTAGGCCGTGGGGTCCCAGGGTCCGTGGTCTTAAACATCATTGCTACCCTGAATATCTAAGTATCAAGAATTAAGGGAAATCTGTGGGATACAATGCTCAAACTGAAAAAATCTTATCTTGTGATGTAAACTTTTCCATGAAGCTTGGGAGAGGGCCTAGCTGATGTGGACAGCTTGCAGGACACCAGCCCCCGAGGCCCACCTGCAGGACCCCCGGATCTCCCAACAACCCAGCAACTGCAGAGGGATCTCCAGGCGTGGCAGGGAGCCCCCAGCCCCCTCGGCCTGGGCTCCAGCCAGCGTCCACTGTGACCGGTCAGTTGCCAGGGCACACACGTCGTTAAATATTTTGAATGACCCTCTGCCCACTTTCTGTGTCAGAAAGTGCCGTGTGTTCTGCAAAAGTTGGGTGCTCCAGGTTGTTTCTAAAATCAGAGTAAATGGATGTTTCCGCTTGGGAGAGACGGGAGGGTTTCCTGGGTTGGGAAGACCTCGGGGCTGGAGGAAGGCTGGCTCTCCAATGTGGAAGACTTGGGGTGACAGAGAGGCTCACTTACCCCAGTGGTGTGCAGCTTCATCTTGAACTTCTCCAGGTACAGCCACTGCTTGGCCTCGTTGGGGTCCAGGTCGTGGTAGAAGTCCCTGGCGGCGTACCCAAAGCTGTGGAACTTCCTCTCTGGGGTCAACAAGATGGTGGTCGGAGTCTTCTGGTTGGACACCCCGGGGTCGCCCCCTTCCCATCGCCTGACACCAAGGAAAGGCACAGGTTATGGGACCTGCCTTCAGAATCGCAGTTCAGGCGGCACTGGTTGGAGCCCCACTGTATGCACGATTCTTACACATGTGGGAGCTCACAGGAGCCGCGACAGGTAAGCCCTGGTTCGGTTGGTTGAGGGGTGATCATAGATACGACTTCAGTCTGAGAGGAGGAGGAAAGGGGCAAGCACCAGGGTCGTGCTCAGGAGCAAGGTCTGCTTCGACCACCCACTTAGCGTTTATTGAGCACCTACTGTGTGCCAGGTGCTGGTGACAGACACAAAACCTTTATGTCTCTGCCTAGGAGGTTATGTCTTTTGTGGGGAGGAGGGATCTAGTTTTTAATTTGCAAGCCCTTAAAACAAACGGATAGGGCGTCTGGGTGGCTCTGTGGGTTAAAGCCTCTGCCTTCGTCTCAGGTCATGATCTCAGGGTCCTGGGATCGAGGCCCACATCGGGCTCTCTGCTCAGGGGGGAGCCTGCTTCCTCCTCTCTCTCTGCCTGCCTCTCTGCCTTCCTGTGATCTCTCTCTCTGTCAAATAAATAAATAAATAAAATGGATAGTCAGCTTTGTCTTCTCTAAAACAAGGTAGGGAATAAATAAATACATAAATGTATTTATCACACAGGAACAAGGGACCCAGGAAATACCCTAGGGGTCAGAGAAGGCAGAGGTGCCAGATGGTAGGGCAAGGGGAGGAATGCAGGGCTTGGGAAAGACTCGAAGGGCTGACAGAGATTGCCAGGATCTTGAAGGAGGGAAGGGCACTGCAGACTGCTCAGAGGTAGGAGAACACGGGGCTTGTGTAGGGGTGCTAAGTGACGGGGTGGGGTAGAAACTGAATGTGTAAATGGGAAGTGTGAGAAACAAGATTGAGAAGGTGTTTGGAAGCAGGCTGAAGAGAACCCTGGGAGGGAGAGGATTAATCCGTGAGTAATGGGGAGCCACTGAAGGTTGGAGGGCAGTAGCATGGCAGAATCAGAGCTGCAGTTAGAGCACATTGAACTAGACAGGAAGCCGGGAGACTGAGAAGGAGGCTCAGGCCTCATCTGGTAACAGAGCAAGGAGGCTCAAAAGAGTAGAAAAAAGGGGTGGAGGAGGACGAGCCATCCGGAGGGAGAATGGAGCCAAATGGCCATGGTATGAGCAGAAGCCAAGGCACCAGAGGCCGCCGCGTGGGAGCCCAGAGGAGAAAGCCCCCTTCCCGGAGACCTGGAGCCCTCACCAAGGAGGCCACAGGGAATGAGGGAATTCCAGGTGAACCTGCTGGCATTGAACTCCCACGCAGGGGCTGGGGATGCAAGCCTGGTGTTCAAAGGAGAGATCCAGGAAGAGACAGACTTGGGTGCCTCCCCACCGGGGTGACAGCCACAGTGACAAGGAGGCAGAAGAACCCTGATGGGAACTATGAGGTGGGAAGGGACCACATCCCACAAGGCTGGATGCCGAAGAGGAGCCAGAAGAGGAGAGAGGGGAGAACAGACAGGCAGGCAGAGTCGATAGGAGTCTGTCCTGGAGCCGATGGGAGGGTAAGGGAATGGGGCAGGGGTAGGTGGAGCCCCAGAGAAGTTTCCTTCCCCCTCTTAGGTGGAAAGAAAGAGACTAGCAAGGAGAGTGGAAAGGCAGGTGATTCGGTGCCTCCTCCTCCTCCTCTGGAAGACAGGAGAAGCCGCAGCTGCCCCCCACCCCGCCCCCACCAACTCCCTCCTGCCACCAGCACGGGCCACTATGAGAAGCTTGCGGTGGCAACTCGCGCCTCTCTCCCTGGCCTGCTGGGAAGGTGGCAGAGCGCCGAGCAGGACTCACACCTGCTCCTGACATGGCATCATTAAGCTTCGGGGGGATCATCACAGTCCATGGGGAGAGCCAGCTTGGCTTAGCTACACAGCTGGGTCTGGAATCGTCCCTGGCAGCTTCCCTGGTCAAGCTCCATCAAGACACAGACTTCTACCCAGGGAGCCAAGGTCCCCGTGATGACCGCGCTGAGACCCGAGGTTGTTCCCCACCCCAGATGCCGGGCATCCGGCGTCCACACTCAAGTGCTCACAAAAGGACTTTGTTACCATTAACCACTGACATTTTCACGAGGCAATGAACCTGAGTTTTTTTCCTTCCAATTTTTATTCCTTCATTCCTATTAAAATACAAAAAAAATGAACTTTCTCCACCATAATTTTGTCAGTCTGTATCAAGGTTAACATGTTCTGATTGAAATAAAATCCAGGTAGGGCTTCCCTCCAAAATCGCTACAAGAACGGAGATGATGTCTCCCTAAGTCTGAGCACCGCTCACACGGCGTGGATCCCTCCTGAGCAGACGCAATGTTATCTCTGGCCTTCTTCCTCTTCCCTTTTTTTTTTTTTTTTCAATTTTCACTGCAAGACTATCCCTTTAAAATAACATATCTTAAAACAACTACGGAGAAGCTGATAAACACTGATTCTAGCTTTCTGTAGCATGCTCTTCTCCCTTCTGGGTTTCCATCTCTGGGTACGGCCGAGAAGACCTCACAGCAGGTGTCCAGCTACCCAGAGGCAGAAGCCTGGTGAGGACTACGCAGGAGGGCTGTGCTGTCATCAGGGTTTTTTGCTAGATCGGCTTTTCATTATTTTTTTTTAAAGATTTTATTTATTTATTTGACACAGACAGAGATCACACATAGGCAGAGAGGCAGGCAGAGAGGCAGGCAGAGAGAGAAGAGGAAGCAGGCTCCCCACTGAGCAGAGAGCCTGACACAGGCCTCGATCCCAGGACTCTGGGATCATGACCTGAGCCGAAGGCAGAGGCTTTAACCCACTGAGTCACCCAGGCGCCCTCATTATTTCTTGATACGACATCCACAGGTTTCTGGAGGCTCTTAGGGCATCCAAACCAAGCCTGGGGTTGAAGGTCACTTTTATTATGACTTACGTTTTAAGGAGCACACTACAAAAATGCCTAAGATCCTACTCTGGGAGCCATAACTAAATTTCACCATTGCCAGCTAAAGGAGTTGCAAAGCCAATCACAAGATATCTTCAGAGCCATCCTTGGATTTGGAAAATCAGAGTGATAAACTCTTGGCCCCCAAAGCTTTCAGGGGCCACAGACTCTGCGGGAGAGCCATGCAGCAGACTGGAGGAGCCCGCGTGGGTGCCAGGATGGACCAGAGTCCTCACAGACAGTCCATCGCATGTGGATGGGGAAGACATTCTCGGCTGCTGTGTGCATGGTGGGGCGAGGCGGAGGAGGGCAGTGATGTCCTGAGCACACAGTGTGTCCCAAGAGACCCCGGGCAACTTCCGGGGGACCCTTTAGGTTCACGTGGCTGAAACTCACCACACTCTGCTTTCTGGTTACCATCATTTCAGGACTGCACCTTCCCTGTCTATGTTTCACTATATACTAAGCTTGATAAGCAATCTCATTCCGTAGGCACACACACTCAGTGAGGCAGACGCTGTCGTCACCGCCATTTCACAGATGGGGAAACCGAGGTTTGGAAGGCCCAGCAACTGTGTAAGGTCGCACAGTGTGGGGCCGAGCCGACGCCTGGACCTCCTCCATCACAAACTCCCTACAGGTCAGCACCTCTCCCCCAGGCTGCATGCTGGAATAACCTGGGCCAGGTTCAAGCACACTGCCCAGGCCCTTCCCCACACCCACCGAGTCAGAATTAGACCAATGCTTTTCCAGACCAAGAACCTGCAGGCCAGAGATGAGAGCAGTTTACCCAAAAGTGGCACAGGGAGTTTGGGCTGAGTTGGGCCAGAATCCAGGACCCGCCTACTAGATGCCATTCACCTGCTTCTTAACCAAATCCCCCTCGCTCCCCAGGGCCCTCCTCCAAGTCTCCACAGGTACAGGGACTGGCGCCTGCACACCACCCTCCCCACCCACAGCACTCACCTCATCACGTGGATACATTCCGGCTCCTTGCTGAAGCTGTAGGCATAGCCGCTGGACGTGGTCCCAAAGTCAATGGCCACCACCACCAGAAACGTCTGCTGCTCCGAGACGTTCGGGTCAGCATCATTCTGCGGAGGTTCGGGGAAAGGCATGAGGGATGGGTGGGGTGGCCCAGCCTGGCCTTCCACCCTGCCCGGGTGTGCACCCAACAGACAGGATTCTGGCTCAAGCATGCCACAAGCGGGCCAGCCTCAGCCCCCACCCAGGGGACTCAAGGAGAAACGGAGGTGCCCCTTGAGCAGAGGGCCAGGCGGCCAGGGGGAAAACACCTGCCCACAGCCTGCCCACCAGCCCCTTTATCAATGGCTTAGGAACATGACTGATTATGGAAAGTCCATCCAGTCTGGAAGCCCAGTGGTTCCTTGGCTGACACAGCCTTTCCCTCACGGCCCTCCCCGAATTCCTGTACAGACACTGCCCAGAATGCTTGGCCAGCTGCGCCCTTGCCGCAGCCCAAGTGACCGCGCTCCATCTGCTCAGGCGTGCTGTGTGTGGGAGGAGGGCTTTGCATGCCAGGGGCCCCGGCCATGCGATCCTGGCAAGTCCTATCCCCTCAGGGACTGCGGCCTTTCCTCAACACCAAGTGAGTGGGTCAAGCCATTCCAGGTTTCCAAATATTTTTTTTTCCTTTTTTTAAAAGCAGTGTAGACTTTTTTTTTTTTTTTGTATCCACAGAACTTCACATTATAAACCAATAAATGTGGGGCTTGAAGTGTACTGCTTAGAGCAGAGGGTGAGAGACCCACCCATCTGGCCTCTCCTCACACTGTCCCCCCTCCCCACACACCCCAAAGTAACCCTGAAGCTCTTAGGTGAACCCCTCAGGTGCTTGGAAACCCACAGTGTGAGGATGGGCCATACGAGGTCAGCCTCCCAGTTTTCCCAGGACTGAGGGAGTCCCGGGACACTGAGTGAGGTGAAACCCAGACAGTTTCAGGAAAACCAGGACAAGCTGGTGCGCCTACCTAGTGGTGGCTCCTGCAAAGCCATCCCTTCCCAGGGACTTTTCTCTGATCAGCTACATGGAAGTCCCACAAAAAAAAATAACTGCTGCCTCACAAAAATCTACCTTTTCAGTGAGGGGTCGGGTGGCAGCAGATGCTGTCTGCAGCCCCCTGCCCATCCGGGGCTTCTCAGCAGATTTTTCACTGATGCCCCAGCCAAAGGTGCTGCTCCCTTACAAAATGATGCCTCACCATCTCTGGGCCCTCGATGTCTAAAGGGGTGCTTCCACCTTGCCAGCTAAAGCATCCAGCCAACAGCTCCAGAAGCACCAGCCACCCCAGAGAAAGCCTTCCCGGGCCCAGGGTGGAGAAGGGGCTCGGTGGGTTCACACGGCTGGTCCCAGGACCATGCATTCCTCACCCATGAAGGTGAGGGGCCACCCGCAGCCTGACTCGTGAGCGCGGAACCAGAAAGCAGAGATCATCAGCGCGCAGCCCCGCACACAGATACATATATCTTACCACGATATGGGAAGGGGACAGCGGCGTTATTCCTGTGTCCCCCAGACTCCGGGCTGGAGATGAATATGCAGATGTGGGGGCTGTTTCTGAAAGGAAAAACAAAGGCCCTCCTTAGAAGGAGTATGGGCTGAGCCTCAGGGAAGCCTGAACCCCCCCACACACACACACACGTGGTCTGCCTGTTCGGGCACTCCCCTGTGTTCGGTATTAAGAACAACCAAATGAAACGTTCTTTCTCTGCCCGTGACCACCAGGCCTCTCACTATGTCCTATCCAACCTTTACTTCGCAGAGACGCTGCCCGATCCCCACATGGCCTCATCTCCTGGCTTGTGCTCTCTCAAGGGCCGGATCCTCACCTGGGTCCCACGATGGACTGGGCAAACCTGAGTAAATATCTGGGTGCATTTTTTGGTAAGAGGTTCCAGCTTGCTTGCCTTACCGCACAGACCAACAAGCCCTATTATGGGAATATAGGACAGGCGCGCAGCTTCCAGAAAGAACTTCCTTGCTTAGTGGACACATCGCCTCCTCCCTCCCTCTAGCAAGGGGCCACATCACAATTGGGGAACTCATCTCTCTTCAGTGATCCTGAGGGTTTTTGACATCCAGGAAGAAAATCTGTGCCAGAAAGTCAGGTAGACTAGCATCCCCGGACCCTGCGCCCTGGGCCCCACGACAGACATGAGGTCAAACCAGAGAAAGAGCCAATAGCCAAGCCACCTGAACGTCATTGTGTCAATGGGCCTGCTAGTTTCACAATTATGCAGGAGCTGTCATTTTTCCCAAAACCTTGCCAGGCCCCGGTAGCCCTCCTCCAGGATTGGGCACCCAAGGAGAAGTCGCACATCCTTGCTGGTCTCCCTGCCCGCCACCCGGGACTGGCAGGGCAGAAGAGCATGGAGGACAGTGAGTGACCCTGGGCACCTACAGATCCCCGGGCCAGCTGGGGGGCTCTGCAAATATTGCCCAGCTAGTACACAGCCTACTCCCTGGTAGGAAGAACCGGGTAATTTGCTAAAACATGCTGATGGTCAGGGAAACTCAGAGGGTGTAAGGTATGGAGAAGGTGTTACACAGGTGTAAGTCCTGTGTGCTTCTGTGGGAATATAGCAGCGGCCCCAGCGGCCTCTGCTCTCAAATCACTTTGGTTATCAACCCACACACCGACGGGTTTTGTTTTTTCCTGCTCTGTGAGAACTCAAATAGCATGATCACCGTAGGTGCCAAATGGGCTGAGGGAGTGAAATGAATCACAGAAGGGTGAACGTGAGCCTTCAAATCTGCACAACCACCTCCACTCTCGGCAGGCATCTGGTCTCCCTCCTCCCGAGAAGGCTCCAGTTCTAACCCCTGGAAGAAACTTGCAGAAGCGAGTAGTACAGAGGCCCGAAACCAACTTGCAGGGCAAAGGACTTCACCAGACATTTCTCCAAAGAAGACATACGATGGCCAATAAGCACTTGAAAAGATGTTTAACATCATCAGTTATTAGAGAAATGCAAATCAAAACCACAATGAGATATGGCTTCACACCCACTAAGATGACGGCTATTAAAAAAAAAGAAAGAGAGAAATAACAAGTGTTCGCAAGAATACAGAGAAACTGGAACCCTTGGAGATATCCGGTGGGAGTGCAAAATGGTACAACTGCTATGGAACACAGTTTAGTGCTTCCTCAAAAAGTCAAATATAGAATTACCACATGACCCGGCAATTCCATGCATAGGTATCTACCCAAAAGAGATTCAAAGAGACCCTTGCATGTGCACGTTCACTGTGATATTATTCATAATATCCAAAAAGTGGAGACAAGCCAAGTGTCCATCAACAGATGAGAAAACAAAATGGGTGTGTCCATACGATGGAATATTACTCAGCTGTGAAAAGGAAAGGAGTTCTTATACACACTATCACCTGGATGAACCTAGAAAACATCATGCCAAGTAATATAAGCTGGACACAACCGGACAAGTATTGTATAATTCCATATACATGAAATATCTAGAATTGGCAAGTTCATAGAGACAGAAAGCAGATCAGAGGTTCCCAGGGGCTGGGAGGGAGGAGGAAGGAATGGGGAGTGCTGAGTTTCTACTCTGAGTGAAGACAAGTGCTGGAAATAGTGATGACGGTTGCACAACACTATAAATGTAATTGATGCGCCTCATTTGTACACTTAAAAATGATTAAAAGGGCAGATTTTATTTTATATATACTTTATCACAACAAAAAAAATTTTTCATTAAAAAAACTCAATTTGCTCATCATGGAGAGCAAATTCTGATTCCTAGAAGCATCCATGGCTTGGTGCATAGGAAATAAGCCCGGCTCCTGGCCCAGCCTGCTGAAGTCCACCCTCTTTGCTAATCTCCCAGCCAAGGGTACCCCCCTTCCATAAAGCAGGGGGAATCCGGCCTCTCTGCTAGGGAGCCCAGCCAAATGGTCCTTCCCACCTGTCAGCAAGAAGTCTGCCCTGTCCATGGCCCCTCGGGCAGCCTGCAGAGAGATGCCATCCAGCAGTGGGAGCCACCTTCCCTCCACCTGCTACCTGCGAGGCCCACGGCCATGTGTCCACATTTGCACAGAAGGTCTTGGAAGACACCAAATGTCTAATTGCCCAGTGAATCTGGTGTTGGCAATTAGCAAACAAGCCATTATCCGCAGACAAGCCATCCACCCTGCTGTCTGCCTGGTTCTAATTACGCCATCACTCAGCTCTTCTCTGAGCTTGTCCCAGTGACTTGCAAAAGAGCATGTGTTGGGCCACACATTGAACACATGCCTTGGGCCCCCAGAGGACTCCAGGATAAGAACCAAGGATTTTCTTCGTTCTCCCTGTCCCTGCTGGCGGGTCACTCAGCCAGGCTTAGAGGCAGTCGACCCTGGTGGACTTCCTCTGTAAGAAGTGAAACTGCAGCTGTACTATGTGATGATTTAAAACTGATTTGCATAGAGGTATGGAGGAGTAACATTTTTATAGATGCGCGCATATCATACACGCCCACATCTAGAGCTCTACCTATCCCAAATCAAAGATAGCTCGCCAGTTAAGGTACAGGAATGCATAGAGCCAGGACTGACAACTTTGTTCTATTAGCTAACTATTTAGGATGTCCAAGCGGTGCTCAAAAATTCACGGGGAAAAGAATATGGAAAAGGCTATTTGAGGCCCTGCGGGGTATGGGCAATTTCTCAAACAAGCTGGAAAGCTCTCATTCAGGCGGCGCCTGGGTGGCTCAGTTGGTTAAGCCACTGCCTTCGACTCAGGTCATGATCCCGGAGACCCGGGATCGAGCCCCACATCGGGCTTCCTGCTCGGCGGGAAGCCTGCTTTTCCCTCTCTCAATCCCCCTGCTCGTGTTCCCTCTCTAGCTGTGTTTCTCTCTGTCAAATAAATAAAATCTTTAAAAAAAAAAA
>PITA01004614.1:0-48633 GCA_004023965.1 Spilogale gracilis | reverse complement strand
GAAAGCTCTCATTCAATAATAAGTAATTAGGAACAAATACAACAGGGTCAATGGGATATTATCTGTTGATCTATAGATATTTGATAGATCTGAGATAATAGACATTAGAAGAAAGTTGATATATGGAATGTCTATATGCACAAAGAACCTACTGCGTGTCCAGGCTAGCGACCGCTTCCACCTCGCCATAATACACAGTAAGAACTACCAACTGTCACTAACTGGGAACAAAGCCAATACAATATCACCTGCCCCATGAATACACCCACCTACATGATATTTCAGTTCAAGGACATATAGAGGGCCTGAGCACGTGGGATGGATAAATAAGGCAAAGCTAAAAGCCCAACAAGGATAGAGAATTTTATAGTGCAGGCTTGGGGGCTGAAGAGGAAGCCGACGGAAAGAGAACGGAGACCCATCTGTGGGGGTAGGGAGAGAAGAGTGGCAAAACAGAGATTAAAGAAAAACACTCCACTAGTAAGTGTCATCAAGGGCAGAGCTGGGGGATTTGGGAGTTCTAAGAAATACCTACTCCACTGTCCCTGCATCTTCCACGAACAGCCCTAAGTCCCCCAGAAATGTGGTAACACAGAGGGAACTGATGATTTCACATCACAGAATCAGAAAAACACTGAACATTTCAAGAATGTAAACAATCTGCCACAAAAGGATGGTCAAGCCAAAGAGAGAGATCCCCAACGTTTCTAGGAGACCAACAGGGAACAACTGTCAGGTCTCCTCTGTTCCCACTTTCAGATAATTTAACATCACTTCTGTCTTGTGTATTTACTATGCAAATTTTTTTTTAGTTTGTGGGAATATAAAAATAATTTGATAAGGATGTTTCTATGTCCACTCAACTCAGGACCGACCTCCCAACACACTCTTCAACCAAGTCATTTTTAAAATAATTTTTGCAGCAGAGGGGTATGAAAATATCTTTGCAGCAAAGTAGAGGATATAAATAAGTAAAAGTCTGACTCAACCAACAAGTCTCCTGCCACAGAATTTTTTTTAGAACCCCAAACCAGATAATGGAGGAGAAACTAGTTGAACTATACTAGATTAATACTCATCACTTGCCTTAAGGGTGTGAGAATTAAGACACAGGTTTCGTCTGGGTTCCTGTTATAAAATGCCAGACATGTGAAAATCAGACACATTTTAATTTCCTCCTGGTTCTAATGGCTTTAATCAAAGCAGATGTTCTTAAAATAAAAAACAGTCTTTGAAACGTCAAAGCCAGCCATAAATCATGAACTTGCTTGTCGTCCTTCTCTGCTGGAGACATTAGTCAGCAAATGGCCGTGAGCAGAATTGTAGACTTTCTGAGATACATAAAATTGATCCTGCTCCATAAATACAACATTTAAAAAAAAGAAGAAGAAAAAGAAGAAGACAGAATGCTTGGGCTGACTTTCTTCCCCAAGGAAATGACAGGTAGTCCCAACAATGGTGACTCCCCAGCTTTTCCAAATAAGCCTTCTTTCCAGCTGACAGATTTATATATCTATCAAATAAATGTTTGATTTCAAAAGGATTTTTAAGGTCCGGTCCTTGTGATTTAAAAAATGCACTCTATATTGTCATTTCTTTCCCCTCCTAGCTGTAAGATAACAGGTATTTGCTGGCAATTGCCTAAAATCAGACTATTTTAGAAAAGCTCTCCCTTTCTCTCTCTCTCTCTCTCTCTCTCTCTCTCTCTCTCTCTCTCTCTCTCCCTATACGCCCTCCCTGCACTGTCATCTTTGAAAATTGATCAGCTCAAGGTCATGTGTAGGTTATGGGCAAAAATCTTTTAAGAAGGAAAATAAAAAAATTTTATTACCCTATAACAGGCCTCATGGCTAGCTGAACTAATGCATTATTACTGTAAGCTGAACTTCCATTTCAGTAAATAATTTATGGGGTTTTTTTTAATCACCATGGTTGATGTCCAGAGTAAATGGAAATTTTATTGGCATGAACTGGGAGACCCTCCTGGCTACAAAGAACACTGAATGTAAAATAGCTGCTCTCCAAATGCTAAATAATGATTATGGAAATGAGTATTTATAGTGGCAGAAACCACAGCACCAAGCACAGCCGAGAGTGGGGGGCTGCACTAGGCCCATCCTGACACTGGGCAGAATCTTCCAATTATCTACCCCCCCAGGATGGTTCAGGAGATGAGGCTCTCCAAAGAGGGAGAACCAGAGCACCTGGATTTCCTGAGACAGGGAGCCCCACAAGTCCCTGCACCCTCAGACATGGTTTGGTGGGGGGAGGTGGGAGAGGTTCACACGCACGTGCGCATCAAGGACACTGCTAGGGAAAGTGAAGAAATGGCTTCTAGACCAACAGTTCTTCCTACTAACCTTCATGAAATACACCCAGTAACCTTACAGCCCTGACCCCTGGAACTCAGCATTCGGAGGGACTCCACCAGATCATCCCACACACCGTCCACCTGGCTTCTGTTCCATGGACCTTGGGCTCACCTGAGCAGGGCTATGTTTCACTTCCTCTCTGATTCCTCAGCTCCTCACATGTCACAGGCATTCAACAAATGTTGAGTAGTTGGATGGATAGATAAAAGGATGGATAGATGGATGGATAGATAACAGAATGGACAGATAAAAGAATGGATACATGAGCAGGTGAATAGTTAGGTGGATGAAGAGTTGAGTGGATGGACAGACGGTAGGTGGACAAGATAGTTGGATGGATGGATAAAAGGATGGATAGTTGGGTGGATGGATGGATGGGTGGATGCATGGGTAAATGGACAGATGGATGTTTCTATGTACTCACAAAAGTGGATTCAGTGACTATCCAGAGTTGGAGGGTCATAGAGGTCTTTTCCAACTGAGGCATTGATCCCTCTGATCAGGATATTGGTAATACACATGCTGAGTTACCTATCTCCAACAATGTATGACCAGCTCTCAAAGCACCCAGATCTGCCTCTCTCTTTAAATGTCCCCTTTGGTCAGTGCAACCACCATGGCTCCCAGATAGAGTTCCTGGACTCCCCCCTCCCTTCTTACCGCATTCTCAAGCCAAGTCATTCCTATGAGAGATTCTTCACATCTCTCGCATTCACTGCCTCCTCTGCAACTCCGCCACCCAGCCTTGGTCCAGATCCTGCCGACACTCACCAGGGTTCCTGCCCAGTGTCCCTGGGGCTCCCTGCGCCAGGTCTGCCCCCTCAAAGTCATGCTCCCCTGCAAGCAGAGCCGTCTGATCAAACCAAGTTCTGCTCATACAATTTCTCCATTGTCAGTGCCTTCAATTCCCATGCCCCACAAGATGAAGTCTAGCCCACCACCAGCGCTGGGCCCTTGGAAGTTCATGCCCGCCTCCCTCTATGGCCTCTCCTCCTTCCAGGGCTCCCCTTTCCTAGCCATAGCAAAACTTTTCACAGAACCGGGAACATCTGTGTTTGCTCTAGCCCCATACTGTGTCAGGAGGGTACCCCACTTCTGCAGTACCGTCCAAAAGTCCACCCTCTCTTTTGAGGGAGCAGAGTCTTCAGGTCATCCTCAGCAGAGAGGAAAGAGGAACTTGGTCATCAGCATCAGGGGACCAATTAAAAACTCGGGCTAGGGGAACTGCTACTGGCAAGTGCCAGTTTCCCCAAGATGTAAGTTACAAAGGAAATATACAGGACAGGAGGGGAAACCTACAGATCAAAAAGTCTCAGACTCCTGCATTAGAATGACCAGGGCTGCTTGTTAAAACAGATTGCTGTCCCCAACCCCACCCCTAAGTTTCTAGTCCCACAGGTCCGGGACCACCGAAAATTTGCATTTCTAATGAGGATCCTATGCCATCCTGATCAGACCCAGAGGCTGACTCCTACAACCTAAAACACACTTCAGAGACATGGCGACTCCAGTCACTGCAACTCATGGACCTATACTGGATCATGATTCAGATGAACAAAACAAGAGCAAGTGGACGGGGCAGACATGGCCACCGGCTCTGCCACCGCAGGGTGGCCCTCAGAATGGAGACAGCTTAGGAGCAGAAGGGCAAAGCCAGAGTTGGCTCTTTGGCTGTTGTTCATAGAGGGATGTGAGGAAAACAAGAGGCTCCCGGTGGAGATGCAGACTGTGGGCAGGCCAGGCAGCTAGAGAAAGCATAGGTATGAGTGCTTGCCTCTCTCTGGACACAACTTCTCCCTCTGTGAAGTGGGAATCCATATTCTCAGGGCCTCCATTTTACTGAAACAAAGGATACAACTCATGAGAAACCCTCTGAAATAAATAACAGCCCCACCCATCATCGGCTGCATTCCTTACTGGGGTCAGCTATCTATGTAGTTTTGACTCTAGAATCTTGCACAAGTTTACTCAGACTCACATTACTAATTTGAAATTATGAGAAGTGTACAAACCCAGAAATCTATCAGGAAAACTATCACAGTCAACAATCCCTGAATGTGAATTTCATGCCAAGCTCCCAGCTTTACATGTATAACTCCTGAAATCCTACTATGTGAGGGGCTGTGAGGTGTCATCATTCTTCCCATTCCATGTATGAGAAAAGAAAGACCTAGAAGGTTAAGAAAGAAGCCCACGCTGTCAGGATGCTCCCCAGAGGTGCAGAGTTCCCCCACTCTGAGCCTGCATACCTGTGCTATGACCAATGTCATGTCCCTAACAGGCACCACTGCTCATGACAGATGAAGCTACGAGAGAGATGGGAACATAAATCCCCTTTCCACAGGTGAGCAAGCAGTGTGAGGAAAATCAGGAGGGCACAGTCACAGGGCATTCCCAAGCCCTAGCTGCCTAGCTCTGCCTCCAGGCTCAGAAGACTGTGGGGCTCGTCCTTCTTTAGGCTCTGAAGCCCGTCAGGCTCTCTATTTTGAAAGCCTTAATTCTTCAAACCCAAAGATCAGGGCATGGAAGGGGCTGCTGGTAACAAGGAAGTGAAAGGTACAAGTTCAGGGTCAGGGAAGCTTGAGTTCAAATGCCAGTATGGCCACTTCCCAGATGCACGACTTTGGGTGAACTACTTTGTTTCTCTCTCAGAGGCTCAGAGGCTTTCCCCCCCCTGGAAACTGGGGGGCAGGGGATCATGATGATGGTAATATGTTTTATAGGGTTGCTCTAAAGTCAGAATGAAATGATACCTATAAACTCTGGTGCCTGGCAAGCACTCAGTAAATTACATATGTTATTTATTATCATTGCCATCATCATCATCATCATCCAATAGATCCAACTGCTGCTGCAGAACAGGCCATGTGCCTGCACCAGGGGACAGGCTGAGAGCCCCCAGATGTGCTGTCAACAAAGGCACTTCCTCTCACTGGTGCTTCCCAGGCTCGTTAATCAAGGATAAAAAGACCCACTGGACAGAAACTTGGCACATGGAACCCTCAGGGAAATTCTTAGCGATGGGAATGGGGCTGGTGCTGCCACGGGTGAGAGAGACTGGTCCCGACTTCACTGCTCAGCCCATCTGCTCACCCCAGGGGCACTTTCAGAAGGACAGAGGAGAATCTGGGAAGCCACCTGCCCCACTCCCACATCCCACCAGGGAATGAGGTGCAGGCTTTCCTGTTCTCTACAGTGAAGCACACTTCCAAACTGAACAGGTCAGTGACAAAGCGCTGTCCTCCTCCAAGGAAAAGATGCCACCTGCCTGGGCCCCGGGAAGACCTGGACTTCCCCAGCTCCCATCATGAACAGCCCTGGGATGGCTCAGTCCACAGTACTGCTGACTGTCCTGAAGTTACAGACAGAGGCACCGGAATCTCTCGCCTCCCGAACATTCACCATCTGTCCCTGGGGAGAGGTAAGGGAGAGGCAAAACAGGAGGTGAGGGTCGGGGAGACAGACAGCTGAACCTTCCTGATGAGGGAAAGTTGTACCATCTCTAGGCAGGAAAGGGTGCCCTTAGCCCAGGTGTATCCCGCCCTGGGGAGCCCGAGCATGAACTTCCCAGGCTCTGCCAGTGTCCTGCGAGCTCAGGCTTGTGCACGTACATTACAGGCCTCTCTGGAGAGGGTCTGAACAGAAGACAGTCTGTGCAAGGCACAAAGGTGCCTACCTTGCGGGTAGCGATGTCTCCCAGGCAGGGCTGCATCCACCCATAGGCGGGGGTACCATTTTCTTACCACCAACGTACCACCCCAAGCCATGAAATGAAGGGCTCTATCACCCAGAGTAGGCACCATTTTCCAATTTCTGCACTCAGAATAGATCTTTTTCGAATTCATCTAAGAGCACTCTGAAAGGTACCTGTGGCCCTTAACAGTCAAACGCAAAAAGGAAAATGGCTGGTAAGGTACTGAGTTCCCCATCCCTAGAAGGGTTCAACCACTCAGGTGTAGAAGAGTAACAGAGGGTCAGAAAAACTGGGGGTGGGTGGGAGCTGGACTGTACAGATTCATGCATTCCACCTAGATTCGCTATACCCTAGGAGCTGTGTGGAGGCCGGCTGCTGTGCGGGGAAGCCCAGGGAAGGGCTGATCCAAATCCCAGCTCAGTTACTTACCGGCTCTGGTGGATTCTGCTCCTCTGCCCACCATCCAGTTCCCTCTTCTTAACTAAACCTCAATTTTACATGACTGTCATGGAGGTGGTGGAGGGGAACCTTTCCCCAGACCCAAGGCTGATCCCGGGTCATCGAAACCAACCATGGAGAACCCCTTCCCCTTCCCGAATGACAGAAGTGGGAATGGGTTTGTGAAGGAAAGTCACCTGGGGGCTTCTGGGAAAGAAATATGCTTACTCTGAAGCCAGTGCCCTGAGGAAGAGCCGTGGGCACCATCTTGCCACCAGCCTGAGCTGCAGGTAGCACCGAAAGAACCCCCATCCATTCTTGTTGGGGTTCATGCGCAGGGCTTTCTATTTGGAGTTATAATTAACTTCCCTTTTCTGGAAACAAGACAAAGTCAGGTTTTCTGTGCTTTGCAGCTAAAAACCTTAAACAAGTTACTAAACTTCTCTGTGGCTCAGTTTTCTCTCTGTAATAAATAGGATAATAATAACTCTTACCTCTCAGGATTAATAAGGATTAAATAAGAATACCTCAGGCAAAGGTCTTAACAAGTGTAGCTATTATTATTTATACAGGGTCTCATTTTATCCTTACAAACAACCCAATGTGGTAGAAAATAAGTAGTTATTAGCCCCATTTAACAGTAGAGGAAACTGCGGCACAAAGAGGTTAAGCATCTTCCTGAGATCACACAGTAGTTAGTGCCTGTCCCCAGTGCCTGGTCTCCTTCCCTCCACCACACGCCAGCCCCGAGGTTCCAGGACACTGTGGCCAGTCTTTACTCCGGGCAGCGGGGGACACCACACAGTAAGAAAGGAGAGCAGTGGAGGGTAGAATCAGGGAAGGACTGCAAACGGGCATGAGCCTCTTTACAGGGTGATGAAAATATTCTGGAATTCGACAGTGGCGGTGGTTGCACAAGCTTGTGGAGTCCTAAGGGCTACTGAATTGTATACTTTAAGATGGTGGATTTTAGAAGTTAATTTTTTTGTGATATGTGAATCTCAATTAAAAAAAAAAATCAAAGAGCTGCTGGTAACCACCCTGTCAGGAAAACTGTCCCCTGTCTCTCCTACACCGAGGGGCACAGCCTTCCTCCTGGAAGCAGACAGTTGTCACCCCACCCACCCTGGCCCCCACTCCCTCCCACCCTCCCGCCAATCCCTCTCTGCCTCGAGGACTTTACAGCAATTCTCCTGCAATATGTCCAGCAGTGAAGCTGGCGGCCCGTCCCGGACTCTCCGAGCAGGCCAGGGGCGACGGCTGGGACAGGCCTCTCCCCAGACACCCGGCTTCTGGGCAGCGTGTGAATACAGGCCCAGAGCACAGACGGCGCCCCGGCCACCAGCTGGGTTTTCGCTTTTCGCCTAGATGCTGCGAAGCTGTGGCTGGACAGAACTGAAGGCCACGCCCCATCCTGATGGACAGCTGCGCTCAGAGGTCTCATCGGGGCTCCTCCCACAGACAGGCAATTTCAAAATGTTCTGCTGCCGCGGATCAGAAGCACGGTCATTCATATGGGTTCCCTCCGCAAGGCAGGTGTGAGGGAGCGAGGCAGAGTCGGGTCATCGAAGCCATGCAGCTTTGCTTTCTTTGTTCTCCCTTGTCACCTGATTAGTTCTGAAAAACACTTCTCCCTTTCTACCTACAATTATATGAAACCTTTCTCTGCTCCTACTTTCAGCTTGCTTACCGTCAAGCCTCAAGCTCCCCCCTACCCTTTTAAGACAGGATACTATGGAGATAATGAGAAAAACAATCATAGTAGTATGGTAGCTGCATTGTAACTAGCTTATTTCAAACAAAAGAAATCTCGTAACCACATGACCACATGCTCACCTCCCTGCATTTAGGGGAGGCAGAAAAGCCTGATAGGATAATTGATAAAACCACCTGAGCAAAACAGTGATGTGTATCAGTAAAGTTAAGATCTGTCCTTGTAATTGATTATTCCTAAGATTAGACTTTAACCAGAACATGCTATAAATAAAGAGCCCTGCGAACAATGTTTTCGGGAGATCCCCACACCACTCTCCCAGTCCAGTCTCCTCATTCGGAATCGCCAACGCCGTCTCCACCTTCTGGACCCTGACTGTTGCTGGGCTGGCCCCTGGCATTCTGGAATCCATGCTAGAAGATGCCCAATAGCCTGCGGCAGGAACTAGCCCTCAGCAGGAGTCACTGCCTCATCCTGCCAGGAGAGCAAACTGCATCAGCATTAGGACATCCTTCTGTGTAACTACCTGTAGCACCGTGGCCACTAAGCCAGGGTCCTGGGGCCGGTAGGTGTTCAGGAATCTACCTGAGAAACTGCAGCTTCCAGAAGAAAGAGAAAAAGAGGAGGCAAGTGAGTGAACCATCCACTGCAGCCTGGATGGGGGGAGGCTTCTGAGAGGGTGACCCAGAGTGGGAGCTCCCCAGGAGGCTGGGCATCTCCAGGAACCAAATGCCCTCTCAGCACTGGTGGCCAGGCCCTGTGCACACAGCATTGCTCACATGGTGGTCAAACATTCCCATGTTAGCAGGAAAGACAGAAAGTCCTTTCTAAGACTTTTAAAGACTTTTTATGTTTAAAACCCCTCATTCTTGCTTTTTTTGTACAAAACCTTCAATGAGGGATTGGCATTCTTACAAAGGAAGAATTAGTAAACTCGGCTAAGATATTGATTAACTTTAGATTTTGCTAAGTTATACAGGCATGGCAAGGTTTCAAGAGAAAATCCTCTTGAAAGGATTTAAAATAGAATATCTACTTTCAGAACAGGAAAGGGAGATAAAACCAAAGAAAGAAAACCAATGAACAATTCCCCCTGGACCAAATCTGCCCCAAGTCTTTTCCCAGGGAGTAAGAAAAGTCATGCAAAGGTATTTTCTGGGAAATGAGGCTGACTTCCTCAGGCACTACCACAGCAAGAGGGAGACTCCAAGCCACAGGTCCAGAATGTCTCCTGAAACACCTCAAGGCCCACCTGAGACCAAGCAGCTTTGATGAGGTGAGTAGAGCTTTAATACACTATATGAATATACTATACGAGTCCCCAGGAAATACTGTACATTCTGCCACAGGGAGGCCACGAAGATGGTCCCAGGGGCCCACACACCCCGAAGCATGTGTGTTGTGTGTGCACAAGTGGACTGCACTACCCCCAGCCCCCAAGATCCCTGTTCCAGCCACTGCGTGGCCAGGGCGAGACCTGAGGCGCAGGGAATGGGACGCCCCACCCCCACCCCCCACCATCCATAGAGGGCCAAGTGCCCAAGCTGGGGACTAGGAAGGACTGCTGGGGCATCTATAAGCCCAAGTGGCCTGTCTGTGGCTTTTTATTACCGTTGTCCCACAGGCCTGTCCCTCCTGGGGTGCAGGCCTGCCCGCTTCATGAAGCCCCATCGGGTGCACAGGCAGCTTCCCTGACTTCATTGTTATCTTTAACAGCTCCTTCTGGAACTCAATTAATCAACAGCCATCTCCTCTGCAGAGGAGAATGCTCAAGACCCAGGGTGACGGGCCTGACTCACGGCAGGCACACTCCCACTGAGACGGGAATGTCTGAGCACAGGGCAGTGACGTCCCCTCTGGGCAGTGACCCACAGGAAGTGACCACAGGCATGCTCCCAACAGGAAAAGTGGAGCTGGTGACAGGGACACCTGCACAGGTCCATTCTCCTGCCCTCATCTCCCTGCCCCTCTCTCCCCACAGACACATTCTAAAAGGTCCTGATGATGTGGACACAACATTGAGGACATTCTGGGATAATGAACAAGAGGATTCTAGAAGCTAAATATGCAGAGGGGAATTTCTACCCAAGCTGAACACATCCCTTCCCTAGGACCCAGCAACTCCATGACTAGGATTCTACTCAAGAGAAGTGAGCATATATAGGCATCCACTAAAAGATCTGTTCCAGAATATTCACAGCAGGTTTTTTTTTTCATAATCACCCAAAACTGGAAGCAATGCAAACATCCATCAATAAGAGAAAGGGGAAGCAAGTGTGGCATCACCATACAATGAAGCGGTGCTCAGCAGGGCAATCACTGTAGCACTGCCTGGGAAGTTCATGCATGAGATGCGACAATCCCCCAACCCCCGCCAGTCCTGCATGTCTGTCCATGCTCTCCTTTGCCCCATCCCCATCGGGCTGCCATTAGTCTCCTCTAGTGCACGCGATCACACGTGTATTTAATTCATGAGAATCCGACCATGAGTTACCAGGCCAAAACAGGGTGAATGATTTCAATTCAATACTATAATTAAGGAAACTCTAAAATTCTAGCTTGCACTCTTTATTAGACACCATGGTAAGTGCCACAGAGGGACTGGGGTGGGGGTGGGGGGCAGCCCCAGGGTGGTGATGCTTGACTGGCATCTTCAAGGACCATTCTGCAGAGTGAACAAGATAGGAAAAGAAAATCAGCCAAAGGGAACAGCATGGTCAAAGGCAGAGAGCTGCAGAGAGCTTCCCAGAGATTCCCTGCAGTTAAGCTCCATGCTGCTCCCCTCAACCATGTCACAACCACCGATTCCATCAGGTTACTCCAAGCCCCAAGCAACTACTGTGGCTCTCTTTTGCCCTACATATCAGATCTAGCTTGTTAACCCATCAGATGCCTCCATTAGCCCCTCGCCACTGCCCCACCAGCATTATTGTCCCCATAAGCCCCTGCACCAGCTGGACTCTTCCCTGGCATGTGGGAAGCCATCTGCCACCCCCCAAGGCCTGGCTCACACACCCATCTGCAGGGAGAAAAGTCCCCACTGTCCTTCCGTGGGAGGAGCTGACTCTCAGGGCTGCTCTCCAACCCGGCCCAGCCCAGGCTCCTCTTCCAGGGCTGGGGATGGAATTGAAAACCTGAAGTTGGCTTCGCCTGGGAAAACACCTGGTTCTACACTCACCAGCTCTGCCACAGAGAGAACTGTGTTCCGGGCCTCAGTTTCCAAAGCTGCAAAGTGGGTAACAACCATTTCCCCTCAAGGACTGTGTGTAGATACAAGGGAAGACCTATGAGAAAATTCCAGCTCTGAGCTGGGTCCAGAGCAGCTGCTCAAGAAGCCAGGCTCACCTGCTGTTCCAAGACCCAGAGCACCCAGAGGCTTTCCAACTGAATCTCTGCCTGAGGGCCACTAAGCCCCTGCCCTAGACCAAGAAGGCCTGCACTATCACATATGCACCCCCAGAAACCATGCATGCCAGCGGGGTGACCGCCAGCCTCTGGTCCCGGGGCTGGCCAGGCTGACTCCTGCTCACAGTGGCCCAATTTCCACCGAAGCTGAACATATCCCTGTCCCGGCACCCGGCAACTCCACAACCCAGAAGAAGTGAGTGTACGTATGCATCCCCAAAAAAGATCTGTTCCAGAAGGTTCACACAGCTGTGTTTTTTTCCATAAACTCCAAAAACTAGAGACAATCCAATCAGCAGGAGAATGGAAGAACCCAGCCTGACCAAGAAATAGTACTCAGCAACAAAAAGGGGACAAAGTATCAATATACCCAACAGTATGAATGAACCTCAAAAGCACTGTATGGAGTAAAAGACCCTGGACCTGAGGGAGGATTCCATCCAAGTGAAGTTCAAGAACAGGTACACCTGAAGTGAAGGATGTCAGCACAGTGGTTCCTCACTGGGTGGATAGATACAGCCTGGGACAAGGCACAAAGGAATGTTCTGGCATGATATAAATATCCTGTATCCTGCCCAGTGCGGTGGTGTCACAGTGTATCAGCTTCCTGATATTATCAGATTGCTACTAATAAATTATCATAAACACAGTGACTTAAAACCTGAAAGTTCTGGAGTTCCCACTGTCCTGGAGGTCTCAAGTCTGAAACAGGTCTCAAGGGTCGGGCAGGGCTGTGTTCCTTCTGGAGGCTCCAGGAGAAAAGCCATTTCCTTGCCTTTTCCAGCTCCTGGAGGACATGTGCAGTCCCTGGCTCGGGTCCCCTTCCTCCATTGTCAAAGCCAGCGGCAAAGCATCTTCCAATCCCTCTCTGTCTCTGACCCTCCTGCATTTACCTTCACTTATAAGGACCCTCGGGATGACACTGGGCACACCCAGATAATTCAGGATAATCTCCTCTTCCCAGGACCCTCGATTTCATCACATCCACAAAGTCCCTTTGCCATGCAAGGTAACATACTGTGAATGTTCCAGGGGGTAGGACATGGACATCTTCGGGGGGCACTCTTTGGCCTCCCACGTGTGGTGTGCACGCATGTGACCATTCACCAAGCTGTATGCTTCTCGGCCCCAAAGCTTCACTGTATGCCAGTTATATGCATCATCACAACTCCAAAGAGCACACAGGGAGGGCTGTGGGGGTCACAGCCCAAGATGGCTTTGCGGGCCCCCCTCACTTAATCCCCACCCCTCCCCACACCACTGCCCTTCTTTACAGAAACTGAGACGCAGCTCTCTCCTAGCTGCAGGATACAAAGCTGATCCGAGTCTGAGTCTAAGGACCCCCAGGCCTGCTCCTCAAGGTCACCAAAGAGCCCTGCTACGGGGTCAGAAAGGCAGCACCAAGGAGAAGGGGTTTCCTTTCATGCCCCACTTTTACTACAATGTGGGCACAAGAATTTCCCCCTAACTCTGCTCTAAGAAAAACAACGGGACGAGGGGGAGTGAGAAAACAAAGTCAAGGTAGGAACGATGGAGGTATGGACACTGTAAACCATGCCTGGTCGAGAGGGGCAGAGACCCAGACTTTGATGTGAAATCTCCCATGCACTGCAATTGGAGGGAAGGCACTGAAACGGGTGAGCACACGTTTTTCCACAGGCCCCCTGCTTGCCACCTGGCACAACCCATGCTGCCCCTCCTGCCTGCCCCTCCAGGCCCACCAGCAAGCTGCAGCCTCACCCCTGCAGGGCATGGGGTGCTTGCACGGAGCCTGCTGGAAGGAAGTAAGGCTGCTCCTGTGAGAAGGGATCCGACAGCTCCTGGGGGAAGATCACGGAGGCAGCTGTAAGGAGGCCTCCTGCCTGCAGCCAGTACCCCTTCTAGAAGGGACCAAAGGCACCGCTCCAGCAGGGAGCTGCTCCCAACACCAAGGCCCCTGCAAGGACAAGGGGTGGGGCTTCCAGGCCTAGTTGCCATCTTGCAGATGCCCACCTGGGGGCCCCTGGCCACACCGCACTATCTGAGGCTTGGATCTCCCTTATCCAGGTTCTAGCAGAGCTCTGGGGAGCCAGCCGCGGCCAGTAGCCCCCAAGCCAAGCACCTGAGGAGTTCTAGGAAGACAGAGTGAGGACTACTCTCCAGGGCCCCTCCCCACACACGCACAGGGCCCTGCCTTGATGAGTGCTCAGCCCATCCGGTTCCTGGGGTGTTTGGTGTAAGGGAAGCAGGGCTTCCTGGGGTGGCTTTCTTGCGGCTGGGGGCAAGGGGTATGAGGGAGCATGACAGGAGTGCCCAGAACACACATTTTTGAAGAATCTACACTTCTGGCTCAGAAACTAACAGGTCCACCACCACCCTCTCCTGTGGGACCTTAAGCAAGGACTATAAACTTTCAAGCCTCTGTGTCCTCATTCATAAAAGGGGGATAGCACACATAACCTCGTGGTGCTAGGTTTCATGAAAGCCCATCTATTAGCTTCCTCTCACTATGTCTGGAAGTTCTGAGCACCAAGGGGTTAACTGGGCTGACTGTGGGCATGAGGTCCTGGCTGTTTCCTCTTTTCTTCCTTTGGAGGATATTTTCCTTAATGGACATGTAATGCTTTTGTCATGAGAAACAGAGTTATCTTTTTTTCACCCAATATCAACTCAGAACAGCAGCATGGGGACAGAGGAGGGGGTTGGGTCCTATATTACTATCTGCAGCCTCCCTGGGGATCCTGCTGCCCAGCCACAGCACTGGTCCTGTCCAAGGCCCCTGACTGCTCCTCTGTTTCCTGCACCCGGACCCCAGTGACCATGCCGTGATCAGCGCCCAGTGGTCACCCAGGTCCCAATGGTCACCCAGCCCCCAGGGACCACCCAGCTCTCACCTCCTGGGGGCCAACTCTCTGCCAGGCCAACCTCCCCAGCAGCCCCTTGGGAGTGAGGGTAGGCTTTGTTCCTCAGCTCCATCCTAGAGATGAGGAAACAGAAACTCAGGGAGATTTCCAAGTCTGCCCATGGCCCCCAAAGCATGCACACCATGGAGCTGAGACTGGAACTCAGGCCCTGAGCTCATCCTGCAGTCCCACACAGCCTCCCACAGGGACCTGCCTCGGCCTCAGCCTCCTCCAAGACCAGAAGGAGTGCTACACTTTACGGGTATCACTTCTGGCTTCAACACTCAACCTCCCACCCCTTTGCCACTAATGTCCCCAAATGTTGCCTGCCTAAGGTGGGGCATCCTGGTGCTGAGACAGAAAACTTGCCACTGTACAGGGTCAGGGGGAAGGGGGGGTGTCCTGTGTGGGTCCCAGCCTCACCCTGGATTCCCAGGACTTGGCTCTCTCGCTGGGCTCCAACTTTTCCAGCCAACACTGCCCAAGGCTTTAACCATTCGCCTCTGGTCAGAGCCCAGCTGTTCAGCTGCCAGATCTGAGCACGAGCCTGGAGCTGGTCGCATCTGGGAGATGACCATATGGCCCCCCCAGTGGTCCTGGGCCCTGAGGCTTGCGGGAAGCGGGCAGGGAGGGTCACCTTGACTTGTAAGCATATTAATAGATGGTAACCCATTTGCAAATCCTCTGTGAGAGTGGCACGGGGTGTGAGCTGGGGCTGGGGGATGGCACGAAGGAGGAGCTCTGTGGGCAGAAGCAGGTGAGGAGCTGAGCTCTGGGCCAGGAAACCCTGGCTGCTCTTCAGTGAGTTAGTCACAGGATGACCAGGGCCATCCCTCTGCCATGATCGCTGTATTTTGGGCTTTTGCATTCATTCTGAAGCTTATTTCAATCTCACTGCTGATATTTCGTTAGAATGGGGCCCTGCTACCCTCCCCCACACTAAGATTTTTGAGAGGCAATCCCAACTGGACCCCTACTGCCTCCTGCAGCATCTCTGAATTCTCTTTAGGCCTTACTCTACAGGGAGACGCATCCCTTCCATAACATAATTCAGTGAGGAAGGCTATTTTTCCGTATGAATATGCGTGCAACACACAAGATATAGACACAAATAATAAGTGGGACAAAGAGCATTCCTACTGCTCCTCGATAAATCTCATCCTGCTAGCTCATCATCTGCCTTCCGGAGGACATCAGTCTTTGTCCCCCAGCATGTGACACTATGGGATTCCCCTACCAAATGTTCAGGAAGACCAAGGAGGGCAGCGTTAGGGCAGATTCAATGTCTATGACCAGCCGAGTTCTTTGGGGTTCATTTCTGAATGAACCACACAAACCCCAAAAGAAGACCTACCAGAAGCTTCTAACACCCCTTAGTCTTTCCCTTCTGTCTTTCTATGTCTCTCTCCTTCTCCCTCTCCTCCATCTCTGTTACTGTCCCCCTCCCCATGAATATATACACATGAATACACACGTGCGCGCCCACACACACACACACACACACACACACACATGAGAGAGAAAGAGGGGGGGCACCCAGCAGCCTCTCCTTAGAGGACTCCAATGGGACCCGGCAAGCCCCTGGCAGAATCACGTCTTTGCTAGGTCTCTGGCATCTCTGCTCACTGCTCTCCTTCTGAATGGTCCCCAGAAGCTTGGTGCCCTAGGTCAGACTATCCCCTGCTCCCCAAATCCCTCCAGGGTGCCCCTGACACCACCAGGCCCCAGCGGGGGTGCTGCCACCCGGATGTCCCTATCCTCAGCCCCACCCCATCCCCAGCGTCCCAACCCAGACGGGCCCAGGGTATGTTTGCTCTAAGGGACAGTATGACATTATGCTGCCACTAGGTCACTGTGGGCTCTCAAGGTCACTGCTACTTTCTAGGGTTCGGTTTCTTCATCTGGAAAATGCAAAGGGTAGCTCAGAATGCTGAAGGCCCCCACCTGCAGCCTCCAGCTGTGCCCACTTCCCACTCTGATCCCCAAGTCACACTAAGGCTGATAAAGACCCAAAGCTGTGAGTCCCTCCCTCACATGTCCACGGAGTCCACATTCCACAAAACCTCAACTGGGCAAGCAGTAAACCTTCACCCCAATTGCTGACACAGTGTTGGGTTTTTATTTTGCGAAGGACAGACACACACACTGACACTTTTTAAATTAAATCTATCATCTGCTATTATATTTGATTCATAGAAGAAAGGAAAATGGGACTGCCTCAGGTATCTGTTGTTATTAGAAACAAGAGCCACATCTCTCACAGGCTTATGTCTATTCTGTCTACACAGCCCTCACCTAGGACCCATCTGCTGTGAATGACTTTCTCGATGACTCGCACGGTCACTCTCACTGTAACTGCAAGAGGCAGCCGCTCCCTGACCACCGGCCAGGGCGAACAGTTCTGGGGGCAAGTAGCCATCATGCCTGGACCCAGCGGCCTCCCCTGGCAATCTGGATTGGAGCGAGAAAGACAGATAGGGGAGCCCTTAACATGGGCATACAGTGAAGAAGGGAGAGGCTATGAGGAGGGTTAAACAGAAGTCGGAGACTGGGGTGGGTAGGACTCTAGGCTCCCAGCGCGGTCCCTCCTACATCAGACATGGAGGGAGTTCCAGAAGCCATCCTGGGATCCTCTCTCTCTCAGATCTCCTTCTTGGCTCCCTTGAGCAAGAAAATGTTTAGTTAAGTACTCCTTAACCCTGACGCGAAAGACGGGCCACCATGAGGGTCAAGAATGGAAGGACAATGCAAGAAAAGAGAAAAGGCTGTGCTGGGGTTCCCCCCGTGGAGGACTGTCCCTCACAGCTCCCGGACCACAGACAGGTTCGGGTCCCCGTGCTGTCTCTGACTGGGAGGGGCTGGCTACCCCAAGTGTGGAGAAGCATCCTGAGGCCCGCACTGGGTTTCGGGGGGGAAGTGCGCAGAGACAGTCCACCGACCGGGGAGCCCTCCCTGGCCTCTGCGTGCCCCCCTGTAGAACGAGAGGGGGACAGGCAGACACTTGACAGACCAGGTTCCACAGGCTGGCGATGCCACCCCTCAGCTCTGTTTCCTTGACAGCTTTGGGAACAGGACTCCTGGACTCCCGACATTCCGTAAGCACTTTCTTATCCCAGCTGGCAGAGACGGCCCCTCAAGGACAACAAGGAAAGGGAAAGAAAGGAAGGACGTGACCAGAGGAACTTAGCCTTTAGTCCACAGAAAGCCGAGGCCACCAAGGCAGCAGGCCCGGATTCAGGCACCTGCGTCATCCGTGTCCCGAGCGGGAACCAGTTATCAGGGCACAGAAAGCACAGTTCCCAGTCTCAGAGAAACCCGCAAGACCACAGGGTCTTATTTACAAAAAACAGAAGGCACCCAGGAGGACCCCTTTAGTGCCGCGCCCCAGCAAGACCCACTTCTGTCTGAGGTCTTGAGGTGCTTCGTGGGTCCATCCTACAGAACTTACTATCTACCCAGAACCTTGGTTTTTGAAGGGCAGAAGTGGAACATGGTAAAGCAAAAAATGACTCAAAAAATATGCTTGGGGAAGTAAAACAGCCTCAAAAGTTCAGCTCATGTACTAGACATGAGGGGCAGAGAAGAGAGGAGGCTCTTCCAGTCGGCCGAGGCATTTGAGGCCCCACTCCGTCACACTGCAAATATTCCCAAGTGGTCACTCATCCGACAGCAAACACAAACACCAGCCTCCCTGCCATAATGCGGTATGTTTTCCCGCACGTCCTCACACCTGCAAAATCAAACACAAAAATAAAAGGATTCATGGGAAAGACAGGGTTGGTGCCTATCACTCAACACTTACAGGACCTTTTCCCTCGCACCCTTCCCCAAACAGTCATGGATCAGTAACATCCTTGCAGTGAGCCACACCAGCCCCTGGACCCCAAACCCCAAGGGAGTCAATCGTTGGCTGGGGCTCATCCTTTGAGATGACAGGCCTCGGGGGGCGCTTACTTCTTACAGAGACCACTCTCACCAAAGTCAAAAAAACCCTACCCAGGGTACCACCTGCACTCGCTGTGTTCGCTGTGTTCTTAGGGGGTAATGCCGAGCCGGCTCCTTCGCCTACCCCCTTGGTGTCCTCACTCAGTGTGAGGGGGCATGGAAAGACACTACAATGGCCACAACTTGCACTAGAAGGTGCACCTGTAGACTTTCAACGTCTTTTTTTGTTAGTTCTTCTGTTGCTCTTCATAATCATGAGAAAGCTTGCTCTGATCTATCAACCCACAAACACGGGGAAAAATCATCAGTGAGCCAACAGACTTCCACACATACCAACATCATGCCTCCATTCATCCCTCATGGAAACACGAGCTGGAGACCAACAACCAAGTAATTTCTCACCTTTTTTTTTTTTAGATTTCATTTATTTATTTATTCGGAGAGAGAGAGTGCACATGAGTGTGCGAGCGGGGGTGGGGGGGAGGCAGAGGGAGAGAATCTCAAGCAGACTCTACATTGAGCACAGCCGTAGCCCGACTTGGGGCTCGATCTCACCACCCTGAGATCGTGACTTGAGCCAAAGCCAAGAGTCGGACGCTGAACCGACTGAGCCACGCAGACGCCGCCCCCGCCCCTGCTTTTTTGTTTTTTAAAGATTTTATTTGACCAACAATGAAGTAATTTCAAGTGGAAGATACCGTAAGTTGCTTTTCAGAGAATTTGACTATAAGGACATCTGATTGATGACAGGCAGACCTCCCAACATTACAAATCCATGGGAACTTGTAAGAAGTGAGTGACTCTGACCCACAAGCTGTGCTAAAACATACAGCAATTTTTAAAAGTTTGTACTTTTATCATTTTCATCAAACTGACACAGACTCAAAGCAGCCACCAATTCCCTGCAGCACCTCTCATGAAGAGGGGTAACTGCCTCTCGGCCCCTCACACCTGCTGGGCCCGTGACTTGGCTTTGACCTCTAGAATGCAGAAGTGACAGGTGCAACTTCTTCAAGAGGCCTTCCTTGGGACCTGCTGCTCCTCCTCTTGCTGCCCGAGACCATCATGGAGAGCAGTCCTGCTGACAGCCAGGACCCCTGAGCCACTCAGGGCCCCTGAGTGCGACCAGCATGGACTCGCCAGCCGAGGGGAGCCACCAGATGCAGTCACATGAGCCAGCCGGGCAAGACCAGCAGAAGAAGACGTGGCCCAGAATCCTGAGCCAATGAAATGGTTACCACGTTGACCCTTTAACCTCTGGAATGTTTTGTTACATAGCAAACACAAACATAATGCCACATTTTGTAGACATTTCACCAATTCTTTAACATTTTAATAGTTTTCCCCACTTGGGAGACAATCAACTTTTTATTTAGGTCTCAGTGATTTCACAGACCCCTAAGAAGGGGCTAAACCAGTCCCAAAAGTGGCAGCGTCTCCACGAACCCTACCAGGATTGATGAAAAGCCAAGGGCTAGCCAACAGCCCCAATCCCAGGAAGGTATCACGCAGCCGACCAGAGGAACCCAACCAATGTAAAACAACAAGGAGGAACAGCTCCTAACATTCAAACCACTCCTCAGGGAGGCTGAAGGCTCTCTAACTAACACTCCTGATTTTGGGCAAGACCCCAATCTTTCTGGTTGTAGTAGACTGAATGACAGCACCCTGCCAAATGCACCCTTGTCCCAATCCCTGGAACCTACGAATATGTCACCTTACATGACCACAGGGAATTTGCAGATGCGATGGCACTAAGGATCTTGAGGTGGGGAGACTGTTCTGGTTTTCCAGGCAGGACTCAAAAGAGATCCTTGCATGAGACCCCTTAGAAGAGGAGGCAGGAGAAGAGTCAGAGGCAGAGGTTGGAGTGATGTGCTCTGAAGGTGGAAAAAGGGGTCACAAGCCCAGGAATGCATGCTGCCTCTGGAAGCTGGAAAAGGCAAGGGAGCTGAGGCCCCCAGCGCCTCCAGAAGGAAGGCTCCGCCCACACCTTGATCTCAGCTCAGTTAGACCCACTTTGGACTTCCTTCCAACCTGTAGGTGATAAGATAATAAATTTGTGTTGTTTTATGCCCCTGAGTTTGTGGTAATTTTTATGATGGTAGTAGGAAACTAATACAGCAGATAATTCCTCCTGCCTACAAGAACATAGCTTAGGATTCTTATTCATAATAACAATAACAGCGAATAATAATAACTAGCATTAGCTTAGTGTCTACGGCTGACCTTGTTCTGAGTGCTCTTCTTACATAAACTCATTTAACCCTCACAAAAACCACATAAGAAGACTATTACAATCTATATTTTACAGATGAAAAAAACTCAGCTTTCCGGAGGTTTAGAAACTTGTGAGGGCCACAGAGCAGGTAAACGATCCAGCCCAGGCTTGAACCCAAGCAGTCTGGCTCCAGAGCCCACATTTCGCCCCTATAGCCCCCAAATCAAACTAGTAGTGACAACTTAATTCTAGCCACTTAGCGAGCACCTTCTATGGACTAGGCTCAAGCTTAGCACTTGACTTACATTCTCTCATTTAATTCTCACGGCACCCCATTGGGGCCAGATGACTAGTCATCCCTGTTTACAGAGGAAGAAACGGAGGCCTGGCAACGTTAGACCCAGGACTTACACACAACTGAACCCCAGAATATCTGAGCCCAAAAGTAGGGTTTAACCACGCATCCTCCTGCCTCTCTTTGTCCCACTTGAGGCCCACGTGACTGAGGAAAGGACAGAGATAAGTATCATGACCACAGGATACCCAGAAAGTGAAAGGAGTCACTATTAGTGATTTCACGGGGACAAGAGGTATGAACTAGAACAGTCCCAGCAAACCTGGACGCATGGCCGCCCTCAGGATAAGGGCACTAAAACCCAGGCCCATAAGCTGCAGTTCACAGTTCCCCGTGGGGACACTGGGGCGCCCTAGCTGACACCAGCCTCCGCCGACATCCCTAGCTGCCAGAGCAGGGTCAAAGCTAGAAGAGAGCAGTGGTTCTGGCAGAGCCCAGAGCAGTGTCTGCAAAGCTCCAGGTCTGAAGTGTCGGCCCAGAGACAGGGCCCATCCGAAGGCAGACAGGAAGTCCACTTGAGGGCAGAGGTTGGCAGCCCTGGATGGAGTCCAGAGATACAGAAAGAACTTGAACCCAACTAGTGCTCTAATCAGGGTGCACAGCAGGGAGCTCAGAACCTTGGCAAAGGGCTGCATGGGCATCAAATGTGGCCGACAGCCTGAGACACCCAGCCCTCCAAAGTTCTGCGCTTGCTGGCCAAGAAGTCATGTGGGGTTAGGGTTAGGGTTAGGGTTAGGGTTAGGGTTAGGGTTAGGCTCAGGCTGGGGTCTCCCCCTTCCTTGCCACAGGATTTCCAGGGAAGCCTTTTTCCTCTCTGGGCCTCTGGGCAAAATGTGGCCACAGATAAATGTCCTACCTGTCACAGGATTCACAAAAATAAATAAAACCGACAACAGCAAATAAGCCACAACCTCACTGGAGGTTGGTGGGAGTAAATAAAATCTGCTCTGAAATGGGTACTATTGATTATTCCCACTTCACAGATGAGGAAACTGAGGTAGGGGGAGGGGGAGGGCTAAGTAACTTGCCCAGAATTCCATGGCTGGTAAGTGGTAAAGCCAGAACTGGAATCCAGGTTGACTGTCCCTGTAAAATCGCACAGAAACGTTCTCTCCTCCCCTCATGGCCAACGTACAGCCATGTTCATCCTAGTTCAGGGTCCCTGAGGGAGGGCCCCATGCCCCTGGGCAGAGATGCCTGCCGTGGCCCATGGACTGGGCACCAGCTCTTACCTGATTAGAAACTGGCAGGCGTCGCAAATCCACTCCCAGGGCCCCTTCTCCTGGGCGGTCCAGTTCCAAACGGTTGGGAACTGGAATCATAAGGACCTCCCACCAGGTGATTCTTAAACGGTTTCTCTTAGGTTCAAGCCCCTCTGGAGAATGACTTCTGGAAAAGAGGATGTCTGGTGCTCCTGAATCCTCGACCTCCTCCCACACCGTCTGGTCTTCCTCGTAGCTAGAGAGTGTCCTCAGCACAAAGCCGTCCAAGGGCCACGGCAGCCACTGAAAGCATTCTGTGTTTGGGTTGCCATGCATTTTCCTGTGGTCCCCTTCTGTTTGTGACAAGTGACACAGGTTTCCCATTTATGGAACTGACAGAAGTAAGACTCCTAATGTAAACATGTTTTTCAAAAAACAGCAGATCAATTTTAAAAGTAATCAATAAATCACAGTTTAGGTGGTCGGTACGTATGGCAGAATCAGGAAGGTGAATCTCAAGTGGCGGAAGACGGAGAAAAAGTTCCCTAAATATAAGATGTGCCCATGGAAGTTTTGCTGACAGTCCTGGGCTCTGTTCTAAGGTCACCCCTCCCCACCACTCCTCCCCCCAGCTATCTACCCTGGGGCACGCACTCAATTCCTCTGAGCCTCAGTTTCCCCTTGTGTAAAATCTCCCACTTCGTTCCCAAACTTGGCTGTTCACTCAAAGAAGTCCTGACAGAACCGTTCTGGAGGAGGCCAAGGCATTAAGACATGTAAAAAAAACTCCCCAGGTGATTCTAATAGGCAGCCAGCATTGAGAACTAACTCCCGGGGATGTCCAGTGACCAAGAAGGGCAGCTTCCAACCTGGCCTCAGCTGCCTTCATTCTTGCTTTCACCCTTGGGCTCTGCAGAGATGGGGGAAAGGCACTCAAGGAGGGCTGACTTTGTGTTTGCCAGGGAAGAGGTGCTCCTCACTTCCAAGGTCTTGCTTCAGGACATGAACATACTCCCCATATAGACCCAAGTGGGAAAAAACGGAGCAGAATCTGCCCTCCTTCTAACACTTGCAAAGACAGCAGAGGACCTGCCATGGTGCCATGCAAGGCAATGGCCATTCCAGGGGGCATCTGGGAGGGAGAGACAGGAGAGCCACCTCTCCCTTCCTCTGATGGGGAAAGAACTTGGTAAATTCCAGCCCCTCTGATATCTCACTGTTCGCACAACCGGCCAAGTCAGGCTTCCTGTGCTCCTCACCCAGACCAGGAAGGGAAAGCTTAGTGGCAGTTAATCATTTCCAATAAAAGGGGGCAGCAAGGATTTGCAGAACTCCGCACTGTGGGGTCAGTGTCAGTTCCTTGTTCTCCCCCACCTCCCCACCCCTGCCTCACCCTGCTCCCCCAGCGATGCCCAGACATGCTGCAGGGGGAAGGCGCTCACTCCCTGCCACACACTGCTCATTCATTAAAGCACCAGCTCCTCCCTGCCATTCTAATTACGGGCAGCAATAATAAAGATGCTTTCTCCCTTACCAGGGGCCTATTTATGCAATGAGAGGGCATTTCGCCCCCACAATACTAAGTCATCACTCAAACACTGGCTGGAATGAAAGTTGCATCTCTTTAAGGACTGACTGAGCCCTGCCTACCCGCCTTCAGCTTCCGCCCACTCCTGAGCATCCACGTTTCTAGAAGCAGCACTTTGCTGAGGAGTGGGCCGCATGCAGATGCCATTCCCCGCTGCTGCATTCCTTTACAGATTACTCACTGAGATTCAATTGACACACAGTAGGGAGTTTATTAAGCACCTACTGATTGCCCTCTGTAAGAGTATGGAAATGAAAGACACAGTCTCTGCCTTTGTTGGAGAAATGACATTAAGAGAAAAGCATAAGTTTTTAGGGTCCATGATTGAATCATATCCCAACTCAAGTACTCATTGGCCGGGTGATTAGGTCCCTTGGCTGGGCAAACTAACAAAGTCTCAAAAGTCTCAACTGCCTGATCAGCAAAACGTGGTAATAATAACCCCAACCTCACAGGGCTATTGGAGGACTCAATGGGATACACGCATATGAAGGTAGAACATTGTAAGCACTCAATGAACACTAGTTGAGATCACCAATGATCAAAACCAAAGGCTTGGGACCACAAAGGCAAGATCTCACCAAGATGGATGAGTCTATAAAGGCTTCCCAAGAAGTGGGGAGTTTTGTAGGATAAGTTGGGGACTGTTAGAGAAAGAGAGGCTGTTTCTGGCAGTGGAAGGGATAGCATGAGGGCTAAAGGAGATCACAGGGCTCTGGGAAATGGGACGCTGTGTGGGGAGCTCTTGTGGGGAGTACACAGCAACAGACACATGTAGGGACACAGGAGTGGGTCCGTGGCCAGAGCCCTAACCAGATACCCAGAGCATCATTCCAACTTGCTCTTGGCTCCTTGGGAGCCACAACCAGGGTCCTTCCACCTCCATCTACAGTTTGGCGGCCAAGGGGAAGTGGGGCAGTCGCACTCCCCCAGGCGTGTGCTGATTCATTCCGACCCTCAGTGGAATTCCCTCGGGGCCTACACCCTGCCAGGTGTATGCTACGAGAGGCTGGACAGCTTGACCACCTCCCACCCCTCAAGCCCACTGCCAGCTGTGCTGTGCAGGCCTGGCAGCTCCCTCCCTGGTAAGGAGGGGATAACAGGATCCCCCCGGCCCCTACTGTTAGCCATTCATTCAATAACAAATGTGGGTAGGACAAAATGAAGTTATTCAGTATTTTCGGCTTTCAGCATAAATGGAGTCCTCACTAAATGTCCATGTTCAAAATACTTGTTTTTATTGTGATTAACTACCAGCATGCTAAGAATCTCATCTCCAAAGCCCAACACAATGCCTCCAGAGGCACCCTCAACATGGGCAAACCCCACTGCCTGCTGTTCCTCTCCCTAACCCCATCCCCTCCCTGGAGCAAATTACTAGCTGTCCGCTGCCCACGCCTACCCCTGACTGGGTCACCATAAGAGCTAGCCCCACCTGAACCATCCCATGCCCCCCCATCCTTCACCGTTCACCTCATCCTTCTAGGGCTCCCTGTGCCAACCAACATAGGTCTTGATGAGGGCAGGACTGAAGGTCATCTCAGCTTTTGCTGTCCAAAGTTCTAAGATAAAAAGGTGGCCCTTTGTAAATTAGTGGAAATGTTCTATTAAGGAAAGTCACACACATAGACAAAGGGAATAGTAATGAAGCACTATGTACCCACCAGCCAACTCCTACAACTACCAACATTCTGCCATTCTTGTTTCATGTGTAACTCTACCCCCACTTACTCTGTTGGGAAAGAGGTTATGGCCAGCGTTTCTGGCCCAGCCCACCACCCAGGGCTCTCACTCCCAACATAGTTTGATCCCTCCACACTCACCCTTTGGCACCAGAAGCATTCCTGAAATAATCCCCAGAAGAACACCATTTTCATGTTCCTCATAGAGTAGTCATCGTTGGCCATACCCGCAGGGCTACATAGGATGGCGACAAAGGGCTAGAGCCCTGGAATCAGATGGCCTGAGTCCAAATCACCACTACCTAGATGTGTGACCTTGGATAGATCATTCAACCTACTTTTAGATCTCCTACCTGGGGAAAGGGCTGGTAACAGGTCTGTTGTTGAGGCTTTAACAAATAAAATAAGCTATAATCCTTGCCCAGCACAGAATATTCAGTGAAGAAATCTTAGAAATAGATGTGTTAGATGACAGGTGAGCAGTCTCTGCTCCTATAAGCTATTATCAATATCTCCCATTTTAGAGATGAAGGGATGGGAACCAAGAGAGAACCAGCAAGTTGCCAGGGACGGCCTGCTCTGTGTCCCAAGTCCAGGGGTTGGATATTCTCACAGGCTGCCTTGAACTGCAGATCACTGGAAGTGATGAAAAACTCTAGAATAGACACACAGGAACAGTGGCAGGTGGCTCGGCACACCCAGCATGTGTTTCCTCATCCTGGATGGGGAGCTCTCCCAGCCTGAGGACAGACAACCACCCAGTGTGTGTGTGTGTGTGTGTGTCTGTGTGTGTGTGTCTATGTGTGTGTGTGTGAGAGAGAGAGAGTGTGTGAGTGTGTGTGTATCCAGGATAGGGGTGCTGAATTCAATTTTACAAGACAAATGGTGTAGGGGCAAGCACATTCCTGTTCACTCTTCTGATTTCACACATCCTATGGCCACCCTTGCATTTGATACAGTCATCCACTATTTATCCCAGCACGAGAGGCAAGAAACTTAAGCTTTAGCAATTCTTAGCAAATCTGATGTCTCTCCCTATCATCCCACATTTTTTTCCAATTTAAAGAAAAGGGGGGGGTAGGGGCAGGGCAGGGGGTGGGTAGTGAATCAATCCAGTTGCTGAGTGATACCCAGACAAAGCCACCAGCCCATTGCCCAACGTTTGCAGTTGGGGAAGGGCAGAGGTGGGGGCAGATTCTGATGCGACTTTGGGCCTGGCCTGGGCTTTCCAAGGCTCCTCCCAAGAGTGAGCCCTGTCAAGATGTCCCCCTCCCCCCCCCACTCCCCCACTACTGCAGTGCCGTGTGGGGAGGCACCTCCCAGATCCGCTGGAACAATGGGCTGGGGAGGGGGCAGGTGCAGCTCGGAGCGCAGCAAAGGGCGGGGGCCTCGACCAAGCACCCTGCCCGTGGTGGCTGCGCTGCCACCTGACTCAGTTTCCCCAGCTTTGAGGTGCCCGCAGAGCTTCTCCTGGATGAATTTCCCTTTCCACCCAGACATTTTAATTTTATCCTCGCCGGGCTGGTTACCCTGCCACTCGCCCGCAGCCACTGGGCTACGCGCCCCTCCAGCGGCTGCTACTGCTAAAGCCCCTCCGGTCAGGGACTGCGCGGCATCTCCGTGCGCCCAACTTTCCCCACTTGGGACCCACGATCCTGGTCACGCCGTCCCCTCCAATGGCGAAACCATGATTTATAGCCCTGGGCTCCAAAAGCTGCTCCTCCTCGTCTTCCTGGCTCCCGGGTCCTCTCTGGGTCCCTACCCGGCACCTCTGCCCCATCTGAGTCCTATACAAGCTCCCCAAAGAAAGCGGCCATGGCACATTTGCAGAATGTGAGCGTCCTTCCTCTGCACTGAGAGCCACCTTCCTCTCCCACGCCCGGGCGAGGAGGGGACAGCCAGCCGAGCGCTTCGCCCCTCCACCGCCCGCAGAATCCCTGGGGAGGATGGGCGGGGCGGGCAGTGAGCTGCAGTCCAGCCGGGAGCTGCAGCCCCCACTGCGTCCGACCTCGGCAGGGCCAGGGGACAGCTCCAAACCCACGGTTTGCCCCCAGGCTCCCTCCCACACGCGCCTCGCTGAGTCACGGAAATGAGCCGCTGGGGATACGGGGCCACCCGGCGGCCGGCCCTTTACTCGGCAAGCGCCGGCGTCCCCGCACAGTGCGCAGGGAATGGACACCAGGGGGTTGGTTCTCACCCGGACTCGCAAGGGGTACCCCGTAAGAGACACCATTCGAGGACCCGGATGGCCAGGGCGCCCGGGCGGGGGCTGCGGTTCCCGCCGCAGTGTCCGCACCCCCTTGGGGGAGCGCAGCACGTGACCCGCGGGCCGGAGGCGGCCCCCCCTACCCCGGACCCCCTGCTCCGCCGCCGCGGCGCTGACCCTGGCACTCCCCGCGGCGGCAAGATGTTGAGGGGTGCGCGCCCACTTTCCCGCGGCTAGAGACAGAGCTGAGGGCCGCCCGGCCGAGCGCGCCTCATCCCTCCCCCGCCCGGCCCGCCGCAGCCGCAGGACCCGCGCCCCGCGCTCACCTCGGGGCCCCGTGTCACCGCCGCCGGCTTCCTTGTCCGCCATGGTCGCGCAGCCCCCGCCCGCGAGAGGAACCTTCCGTGCAGCCCCTGTGCGGGTCCGCGTCCTCGGCGGCACTCGGGCCGGGTCTGAGACGCCGGGCAGCGGGAGCACTGCTGTGACGCGGCCGCCGCGGCAGCCGGGACTCCTCCCCGCGCTCCTCCCAGGCCCGCCCCGCGCCCCGCCCCGAGGAGCCCGGCCCGCGGGGGAAGGCCCGAGCGGAGCCCCGCTCGGTGTCTGCCCACCGCCGCGACCGGTCGCTCCGGGTCCCGCCCCTCCTCTCCCGGGCTAGCCCGAGGAGGGGGCGCGGCAGGAGCTCCGGGGCTCGCCGGCCGGCCGGACGCTGGCGCACTGAAGGCGCACTGCCGGGCGAGCCGCGGGGACTGGATTTCAGGTCTTCCCCCCCCCCGCCCCCCGCCCGGCCGCGCGTCCGCTCATCGCAACACCCCGAGGCCGAAGCCACGCAGCAGCCGCCACACAGAAACCGCACTCTCCCAAGGAAGCCCGCCCCAGTCTTCACCCATTCATTTCTTTCCCCCAGGGTCCCAGGTGAACGGGCAAGGGCCAGGCAAAGGAGGAACCCGGCGAGACCAGGACTCGGGCCCGCAGACAGAGGACCTGCGCGGGGGCCTCTTTCCGGGCACTGCCGCGGGAGGCTGCCTCCAGGTTGTCTGCGGGACTCCATGGCAACTCGGGACCCCGGGGGGCGCCTATCGCGGAGGCTGAGATGCGCCTTCCATATATGGGCTCCCAACCCGGCCCTCCATAAAAGTCTGAGAATAACGGCATTAAAAATGCAGAGCTTTGGTCAATGATTCATCCTCCCTGTCCTCTGGCTCCGCCACACACACGCGCCACTGGCACCTGTTCGAGACTGGCCACATGGCTTCTGGGTCCTCTGTGCAAGGAGGCAATCGGGGTGGTGGTAAGACTCTCAGGACCACCGTTACTGGGCCCTTCCCTTAGGCCTGGCCCTATGCTAAGTGCTTAAGATCCTTATTTCATTTGCTCTGTGTAACTCTAAGAGGCGGGAACTAGTGGTCCCCATTTGCAGAGAAGGAAACTGAGGTTTAAGGGATTTCAGTGATGATCCCTAGAACATACACATCAAGTAAGTGACCAGGCTGGGATAACCACCAGCTACCCCTCATGCCCTGCGATGGACCACAGCTCTCAAAAGGCACCTCATTGAGGTTTCATTGTGCTGCCAGGTTATGGAAGCCGGGGTTGGCCAGGTGCTGCTGGGAAAGCCCAGTGACCAGCCTCTGCTCAGAAAGTGATTTTAGGGTGATTTTTAGCCCTCTGTCTGCCTGCATTAAAAATTCCGAGCCTACAGTCTCTGACTATGTATGAGACCATGAGCTAATTATTTAACCTCTTTGGGCCTCAATTTTCTCATCTGTGGAAGGGTACAGAGAACCCCCTTCCTAAGAATGAAGAGGACTAGATGAGCTGATGCATGTAGCATGCATTGGTTGGGGTCTGGCACATGGTAAGCAGTCCAAAAAGTATTACATGTTATTAAGTCACAGTCACCTTTTCACAGTGCACAATGGCCAGTTGTGCAGGCCAGTGGGCAATGGGGAGGCACATGGTGGGGGGCACTCCCAGAGTGGAGAACATTGCTTACCTACAGAGTGCCCTCTCCCTCCCAGGATTACTTGCCTACTGAGACAATACCCCACTATCTCGAAGGCAGCTTGAAGACCTGGCCTGGAGGCCAAGAGCACAGGGCACCCAAATGCAGGCCAGAGGAAGGGCAAAGGCAGCGGTGCAGGTAATGAGTCTGATCCTGCATCAGCCCTTCAGGTGGCCTTCCCAGTTCTGCCCCTGCACCCCCAGTGAGTGAAGCTCGGCAGGCTGAGGCCACATGAATTGAAGCTCAGAAGGCAGGGACAGCCACCAGCATGCTGTCCACTGAGCTCCAGTGTCACAAGGACATTTGCCTAAGCAGTGAGGCTGGGAAGAGTGTTTTATTAAATTTATTAATTTATTTATTAAGTCTCTCTTGTGTGCAAAGCCATGCTAGGCCTCCTTCTTCTGTAAGAAAAAGCCCTAACTCTTCAGCTTAATGTTCCACACCTTTGACAACATGCTAATTCTGGTGTCTCTCTCCCAAGAGACCTTCCTTCTACCATCCTCCCTCAGATATGGCCAGAGTCTTCATCTCTCTCCATGTTGGACACCCACATCGCCTCCTTCCTCTACCTGCCCACATCCAGGCATCCTTTGGGGTGCCAGTTCCAGGCCACCAGCCCAGGGAAGTCTAGGGTACTCCTCAACCCCCTAGGCTCCCAGGGTAATCTACACACTCGCATATTCCGTTTTGTTTTTCTCCTCCTTCTACACTACTGCTCAGACAGCTCGGAACCCTCCTCCCTCTATCTGCAGAGATGCCCACCCCCACTCCCAGGGCTCGACCTTCCTTCAGGCTCCAGACCTCCTGAGAATCTCCCCAGGGCCCCTCCCCGGCCCTTTCCACTCTCCCAAAGCCCAGCTCATCCTCTGTGGTCCTCCCTCCTGGCTGCAGGATCTCTGTAAAGGCTGCATCTCAGCCTCCAAGCCACATACCTGGGCATCGGCCCTCACTCCTCTCTCTGCGTCCGTCTGAGTCTGGGAGATCTCCAAGCCAGGGGTTGCCCAGCTGAGCGTAGACATTTCCACTCCACCCTCACCGCCACCATCCTCGTCCATGACCCCATCCCCTCTCACTGCCTCTGTAGTCTGCAGGGCCTCCTCACTGCGGGTGTAGGGCTCCCTTCCTACCCCTCAGGCCGTTTTCTTGTGAATCTGGTCTGCTCTGCCCTCCACCTCTCAGCTCTGTATCCCCAACCCCTCATGACTTCTTTCAATCCCTCACACCCACCCCTGCCTCTCAGGTGCCTTAAAATGTGTTTAGTGTTTGGACCACTTTGCCCCTCATCCCTCATCTCCAACAACCTGGAGACCTCAGTGTGGAACTCCCAACTCCAGGGAGCCTTCCCTGCACCCCCATCCTGGCCTGGGTGCCCCTCGTCAGTGTCCTTATGCCACCCTATCCCTCTCCGTGAGGCTCCTCGTCCCCAGCATCAAGACATTGGTCTTGGCAGACTGTCAGAACCAGCAGGAACCTCAAAGTCCCCACCCTCCTGCCACCCACGGTGGAAAGGCCTAAGGGCCATCTGCCCTCTCTGCTGACACACAGCCTCGGTGACAGGAGGGCATGTGAGGGTGATGGGGGATGACATGCGGGCCCCATGCTGTGGGCAGAAAGCAGAAGACGGTTTTGATTTTCAGGGAGCATGAAAGGCAGGGCACCCTCTGCCTGGGGTCTGTCCTCAGGGCTTTCATCATCGCAGTAGTTGGAGACTGCCCTGGGGAGCACACACGGGGCCAGCCGGGTGCCTCACCTACTTCTTGCCGCCGTCCCTGCTGTTTTCTAGCAGAACAGATGGAAGCACACGAAGGTGGGCACAACTGCGCAGGCTCTCTCAGGTCACAAACAGCGCAGCCTGTGTCCTGTCACTCGACAGGAGGAAGGGCTCCCCCGTCTTCCCCTGATGCCTAGAGCCTCATCACCAGTAGCAGCAGCCTGAGGTCCTGTCAGTCCTCTGCTACACGGTCCTACCAATTGTGAATTGCCCTCTGATGCCTCTTGACTCTAGCTCCTTCCGCTCCCCCATCCCTCGCGCCAAATGCACACACCATCCACGTGAACATGCCCAGTCTCGTCCCACCTCAGGGCCTCTGCTCTAGGTGGCGGCCATGCCTGGGGCACAGTCCCCAAGATTCGCACATGGCTTGCATCCTCACTCCCTCCGTGAAATGCCAGCCTCCCAGATGTTTCGAAGGTTGCTCTCATCCCCACGGGGAAGTGAGCTCTGTGAGAGTAAGATCTCAGACTGTGCTCCTCACCTTTGTACCCCAGGTCTAGAAGAGCACCCGGATGTGGCAGGTGCCCAGTGAATGCTTGATGGTGGAGGGACGGGCTCCATCAGTGAGACAGGAGCACGACAGGCTTCGTCCAGCTGGGAGGACCAAGCCCGCCATGGGGACGTCACATCTGGGGGCTCTCACAGCCATTGCAGAGCACATCCATACTTGTGGGAGGTCACTTGGCAGCAAGTCCTCTCCAGCACCCCTCCAAACTCTCCGCACAGGGCTTCCTGTGGACCCCCTTCGACACCCTCTGTATGATCTCTTCTCCACCTTCTGGACCAGAGGGGCCCAGGCCGTGGTCTGTGGTGGTGGGCAGCAGGAATGTGCCCACCTCCACTCATACTAATTACAGGTCTCAGCTGGCCACTTGAATCCCAAAAAGAGGTCCAGCCCGGAGCCAAGTCAACACCTTCTGGTAACCTCATGCTGGTCATTCCAGCCGCAGGGGCCTGTCCTCAGGGCCTGTACTCCCTGGGAGTAACTTCTCCACTCCTTTTACCAATAAATCTCTCTCTTCCTCCAGGTCTCAGCTTAAATGTCACCTCTTCCAGAAAACCACTGGGCCCTCCAAGACAGCATGAGGCCCCCAGGCTGCCTTTTGTGCCTGACTCCCCATGCCCTCCTATCATAGCACTACCCCAGCTCTAGGTCACTACTATTATCAACCCATTATATAGATGACAAAATCAAGGCCCGGAAAGGTGCAGCTGAGACGCTGCAGAGCTGAGGCTAGAACTCAGGTCTTTCGAATGTCAGGTGGCCCATTTTCCCCTCCAGCTGTTGGGTGGCCATGGGCACAACTGTGGCCCCCAGACTCACATAGTGCCGGGAACAGACAGTTAAATACTAAAAAGGGAAAATAGCCCCTCAGCCTCAGGCCCTCGCCTGATTCATCCTCCCTGGGGTCGTCTTACCACTCCCTAGCCCACAGACACCTGGTCCTGGTCCTTGCCGTTCAGGCCCCGCACAGAGACACACCTTCGTCCCTGCAGGGAGAGGGGGACAGAGCAAGTAGAGTGAAGAGTATGCGGCCACGTGGAGTCAGCCAGACCCAGGCTCAAATGCGGCCTGAGTCATGCCCTGCCCCCACCCCTCTGGATGTGTTTCTTCATCTGTGAAAGGGGTTGATCATCGTAGGCAGGATAATTGTGGGAAACAGTATATGCACTCCGCACAGGACTACACTGCCACAGCAAATAGAACTTCCTATTTAATTTGCAAATTGGGACCACAAAAATGCCTATTCCTTGTATATTATAAATTACAGAATGGATCTAGGCAAAAAATTTTTGGGGTCAAAGACACATGGAAGATATAGGAGTGAGAGGCTTTTAAAAAATGTTTATCCAAATTTTTTTTTCAATTTTGAGAATCACTGATACTAATCCAAATCTGAGCTTTTATGTAGGAAGCTTCCAGTAAAAGCTGCTTTGGACTTTATGATATGTCATAAAAGTGAACTCCTTTATAACAGGACCAAGATTAAGATGAGCCAAGGCAACATGACAACTTCAGGGAGCAGCCCCTGGGCAGTTTCAGTTGGTTGAGCGACCGACTCCTGGTTTCGACTCAGGTATGATCCTGGGATTGAGCCCTGTGTCAGGCTCTGCGCTGAGGAGGGAGCCGGCTTGAGGATTTCTCTCCCTCACTCTCTGCCCCTCCCCTCCCCACACTCAGGCGTGCACACTCAACACACATGTGTGCTCTCTCTCTCTCAAATAAATAAATCTTAAAAAAAAAAAAAAAAAAAAAAACAAAACAACCCTTACGGGAAAGCCTGGACAATAGGTCAAGGTCCTTGACCTCTGACCTTTAGTACATCTTAGAAATCCAAACTCAGAGCTGAATTGTGGTGTCCAGTTTATACATCCCTTTGCCTCGGATTTCCATCCCATCTGGTGTGAATCAGCTTCTCCGTTATAACATGCCAAGCACACTTCACATACACAACATGGGTTGCCACATGAGTCTTCCAGGAGAAACATTCAAGTTCCACAGGAAATTGTTTCTCAAAATATCGCAGTCACTCAGGCCTGCAATGTAAACTTGGGAAATGCCTGCTCAGGTAATGAAGGGTCCTTCAAATATTTTTTGTAAATATTTCTAACAGCAGAGCAAACCTCTGCGGCTACTCTCTCAGCAATATTCTCCAAACTGCTGGAACGCTGGCTCTACAAGCTCCTGGCTCATGATCAGATGGAATGTTCTGGAAGCTGCAGATGAAAGAGGACAGTGCAAAAAGTGAGACGAGAGATGAGGCTCAGAGAAGGAAAACAGGAATGATTATGTGGCCAGGAGAGCTATCATGAGGGCAGCATACCAGACAATTAAAGGCAGAAGGTTTCAAGTTACAGAAAAAAATTTCTTGTCGCATTTTCTCCTGCTCCTAGCCCAGTGCCTGGCTCATGAGAGGTGCCTGAGATACTTGGTGAAGAAATGAATGAGTGGTCACATAAACAAATAATACAGTGGCAACTGGGGCTCAAAGAAGCTAAATCTCTTGTTCAAAGTCATACAGTTAGCAACAGTCCCCTGCTTCTCAGCTCTGTTGGGCTTTCAGTGTCATCCCCCTCCTCAAAGGCCCAGCAGGAGGCTAACTGCAATTGATTGCTGATGACTAGGGGAGAGGGGGGACACCAGAGACACTAAGGCCCTTTCTAGCTCTGCGGACAGGAATTCGGTGATAAGTAGCAATGTCTGCCCCCTGCAGAGAGGGTGGCAAGGTGCTGACCTGCAGGATCCCTCCTCTCCAACTCTCTAGAGAATTCTATAACAGGCAAAGAGAGCATTCTGTACTGTGCCAAGATGAATCAGAGCAGATCTAGCCACCTGCAGCCTCAAGAAAAGCCCTTGAAAAATCAAATTTCCCCTCTCCAGGTGCTGCCTGGTCACCTGCTTATCTGGAGGGTTCTACCCCATCCTGGCACCTTAGAGCTGCCTGTTTGCATAGCTCTACCCCGTCATGGGAACATCTGCACATCCCACATAGATATGAGAGGCTGCTATGCCCTCCTGGGCTGCACAGTTGTGTGTCTCCTTCCTGGTGGCAGGTCTATGGTCACAGGATGTGTGTGGAGAAGAGAGGAAAGCAGCACCAGGCTGGGGGAAGGGAGATCTGCTTTAAGGTCTTCAGGTCCCTGAGTTCAGCCTTGTGAGAGCTTCTCTCTGGGCCTCACCCATAAAGTGGAGAGGGACCATTGAGTCTTCACTAAGACCCCATGAAAAGATGTTCTTGAGCTCTGGAAGCCAAAGATTAAGGAAGAACAATTGGGTAAGTACCTTACATCATGAGATCCATTCACTCCTTCCATAGATACATATGAGGTTTTACTATGCATCAGGCACTTTGTTCTAAGCTTGGAGGAAGCCAAACAGCCAATTTGTACTCTTGGTCAGCAAGACTCTGCCTTTATTCCGGGGAAAGAGTGCCCCCACCATACAGTTCCAGGATCTCAGCACCCTAAAACCCAGCTGAGGGCCCTTAGAACCCAGACTAAGAATCAGACTCAAAAGTCTCCATTGGTTAGCAGCTAAACAAAATGGTGGCTTTCATATGGGTGCCCTGGGCAGAGGAAGCCAGGCCATACAGGAAGTAGGCTGTGAATGGTGGTGCAAGAGAGGTCTCCGGCATCAGATAGGGTGCCCTGGGCAGGTTAACCATCCTCAGAACCCCTGTCTCTCCCTATAGAGAGGACAGTGATGTTGCCCTCCTGATAGGGTAGTGTGATCAATGAGACAGTGCCATAGTGCTCAGAGCCGGCCAGGCCACAGCGGGGGCTGACACAGGCCGGGCCATCACACCCAGACCCGCCGGCCCGCCTGTACCTCCCCCTAGTCCCAGCCTCAGAGGTCTGCCCATCCTCTCTCCCTTTCCCACAAAAATCCCGGATCCATTTGCTTGCGATGGATTTCCATTCTGGACAGTGCTCCAGGCCGTCTGGGAAAAAAACGCAGGCATCTTGACCAAAGTGAGAAGATAGGGAAGTGGGGGGATCTTCAAGAACTTTGAGATTCAGAAAAAAGAAATAGCCTCTGGCTATAAAGTACCTTCACAATTCTGTCTTCTCATCTCCCTTTGACTTTTACTTTGCTTTGACCTTTTTCCTTATTAACAAATTCATGATTAGCATCACTTCTCTTGCGCTAGGACGGGCCATCCCCTTCCCCTCGCATCAGCCGCCCTGAGGCCTCCAGCTGCTACTCTTACGCCCCCTTCAGTTCAGCCTGAGAGACGCCCGGGAAGTTGGTCAAGATCCACTTTTCTCTGTTGACAGCCCTTCCAGGGATTTCCCACTGGAACTAGGATCCACCCAAGCTTGCTTCCCAGGCCTACGAGGCCCTGCAGGATGTGAGACCCTAGTCACCTTGCTAGCTTCATCCTGGTCACACCCCTCTCTCATCCTCCTACTCTTGGGCCTCCACTAACCCATATGACACACTCACAGTTAGAACAAGGAGTCCCTTCCTCAAGACATTTTACTTCCAGCTGCTGGGAAACCAGCATAATATCCTGACTTAATCAAAAGAACACACTCATTTTATCTTCCAGAAAATGGAGGTAAAAAAACATGCAGGTCCACAATGTCTAAGACACCCCCTGGGATTGAACAGTTTGCAACCTAACCAACTGTACTCAATAATTTGACACTACTCTGTCTTCTGTGTTCTTGAGCAGGTCCAGTGCGTCCTGTCTCACCCTCTGCTGACCTCTGCCCCCACCTCTGCCCCTGCTTAATATCATCCAACTGACTCAGCTTAAAGGTCAGCACCCTGGAGAGGCCCTCTCTGGTTCCACATGTTGTTCCATGGTACATCATGCCAGCCCATTTCTGTGTGACACAAATGTAGTTTAAAGCCACTTCCCTTCTTGTTTATTCTGAGCCTTTCCCACTCGTCTGTCCCCTCCCTGTGGGCAGTAGCAATAATAAGTGTGTATTAAGTACTTGCTGTGTGCTAGACACTGCTCTGAGCACTTCACTTCTGTTGTCCCATTTGATCTTCATAGCAATGCAGAGGAAGGATCACTGTCCCCATTTTACAGACAAGGAAACTGAGGCCTTCCATAATTACCTAAAGAGTGAGAGGCAGGGGCACCTGGGTGGCTCAGTGGGTTAAAACCTCTGCCTTCAGCTCAGGTCATGATCTCAGGGTCCTGGGATGGAGGCCCACATCGGGCTCTCTGCTCAGCAGGGAGCCTGCTTCCTCCTCTCTCTCTGCCTCTCTGCCTACTTGTGATCTCTCTCTCTGTCAAATAAATAAATAAAATCTTAAAAAGAAAAAAAAGAGTGAGAGGCAGGTTCAGAATTTGCACCTGGGCAGTGTGAGCTCAGGAGAATGTCCGGGTCTATCCTGCATCCCGCGGAGTGTTGTGCCGGACTGTATCCTGCTGCGTCGCCCGGCACCCGGCACGTAGCTGGGCCTCAAGAAATGTGTCAAATGAATGAACAAACCATCCGACTGGAAGGCAGAATTACAGTTTACAAAGCACCCTCACATCTCTTCTCTCGCTTGACTCATAAAGTACTTGGAGGGAAGTGTCACTATTCCTGACTTTTTAAAGATGACAACATTGAAGGCCCAGTGAGATCACAGGCAGCCTTGGCCTCGGGTCATAAATCAAGGCAGCTGATTTCAACCATTCGTTTCTTTCAAATCTGCTGATTGATTTAAAATTTCAGTGTACATTCTGTGTCCTATCCCATGATATATCTGCAGTTGTATTTTGTTTTTGTTTTTTATTATGTTCCCTACATTGTACCTTTCACCCTTGTGACTTATTCATCCTGTAACCGGAAGTCTAGACTTCCCACCCGCCTTCCCTCATTTTGCCCAACCCCCTATCCCTATTTATGTTTGTTTTCTAAGCAGAACTAACATCTAAGATATCTAGTACTTGTTTTTAAGGCATCCATCTTCTCGTGGCAAGTTTCAGCCATCCACAGAACAGAATGATACAATGAATCCCCAGGCACCCAGCATCCAAGTTACCAAATTTTAAAAATCCAACTCATGAAGTGATATGGGCTCTCCCAAGAAGTCACCACAGCAGCTGTCCTTCACAGTTTATGCGCCAATATGCTCATTTAATTTCTACAGCTTTCCCTTCGAAGCACAAACTAATATTGGTCTAGATGTCAGACGTAGACACTGAAGGTATAAGGTCGAGTCATTACTGGAAGTCTCAGAGCTGGCTGGAGCAGAGCTAAGAGTCACCCAGAGCTGGGCAGCTTTACCATCTGGAGGTGAAGTGCATCCCTAAAGGAATTGGGCCCACCCCTCCTCTCCTTATGACCAAAGTTTGCATTAAAATCACACCATTTCCTAAAGCATCCCACTCCAAATCAGCTGCACATTCTTGTTCATTCTCCTGTTCCAAAAGACACCTGCAAGTCCCTTGCTGTGCCGCTGGGCTGAGATGCAAAGTCTAGCTGGATGGGGACCCAGGCTTCAGGAGCTCCTGGCCTCAGTGGAAAGGAGAGAAGCAGACATGCATAACCAAAACTCGAGGCAGACCTTGACCAGTACCCGGGCATGGAAAATTTATAAGGAATATGCTCTGGGCCTCACCTACTCGGTCTCTCCTCCATTGGAAAGCAAGGCCCTGGAAGGCAGGAGGGCAGGAAGCAAAAGGATTAAGGGGAATGCGTTTGGGAATTAGGTTATCTTTGGGTTTGAATCCTAGCTCCATCCCTTCTAGCTCTACAGTGTTGGGTAAGTAACCTACCTTCTCAGCCTCACTTGTAAAAGAGGGCTGATAAAGCCTGCACACAAGAACCACTGGAACATGACATTAGATAATGTTTCAGCCAATTTCTTCAACAACAGAAATTTTCCGTCCATGTTGGTCAGTGCAATCGGTCATTACTCATAACCAGTTCTCAGCAATGGGTCCCACTTGCTTGAATGAGGAACGAGCTTTAGAAAAGAGGGTACACATTTCCCAGTAGACTATTTTTCTTAATCAGCCTGTCCTCAGAAAGTCTATAAATTTGGAAAATCAACACATTAAAGGTAAAGCTTACCAGCCTTCCCCACTCAGCCAGCCAAGGGATGCGGGCCACATGTGAGGAGGACGATCTGGGGGTCAGGGGAGCGGGGACAAAGGCGCCCTGTGTCTCCCAGCTCCGTGCTGGCACGCTGGCACACATTCCATGATCCTGCAGGGCAAACCCACGTGCAGCACGGCTGGGGTGGCTAGAACAAAAGCTCATCCGGCCTCTCTCCAGGTCCTCCGCCTAGGTTGCTAAGAACTGAGAAGGCCCCGGGTCACCTGGCCCACGGTGGGCACTTTGCTAACAGTGGCGATCCTCATGTCAGTAGCGGGACATGCACCAGTGCTGGTCTCAGGACCCCTGTGTCCAAGAGCAGGCTCTGCCTGGCTTTCGCTGTGTGGTTTCCGGCAGGTCACCAAGCCTCTCTGATGCCCAGCCTCCTACAATGCAGATACAAAACACATTTATTCCTCCTGCCTCACCCTGCCTATCGCTGACCTGGAGTGGAATCCCAGCTTTGCTACTTTTGAGTTTGTGGTGTTAATTACCCTCAGCCTTGTTTTCCTCATCTGCGGAATGGGACTGATCACCGCACCTGCTTCCCGAAGAGGAAATGAGGCCGTGTGTGTAGAATGCCTGCGAAGCGCGGGCATGTGAGTGCTCGGACCTCGATAAACATGACTGCCACACCGTCTTCAGTCACCAGCAGCAGCAGCCCCCTTCTGTGTTTGTTTATTTTATGCGGGACAAGCCGCTCAGCACTCCCCTGTGCTACTTCATTTTCCCTTCTGGAGAGATGGCCTGGTTGGCTCTGGCAACACAAGGATCTGCAAGCCATCCTGTCCCTCCCTGGGGCTCTCCATAATCCCCAGCGCTCCTCAGCCACATGGGCCCCACCGCCCCACCAGAGGCCTTCCCCAGGCAGGAGGGGAGGCAAAGAAGAAGCCTCCTCCCGTGACAAGCCTGCATCCAGACAGGCTGCTCCCAGGAAATGGGAAGAAATACATTGTCCTGAAACCTCTGGATCGCTCCCAAAAGGTTGTGACTGTCTTGATTTCCTGTTTTTCCCTAGTACCCTGATAAAGTTTTAAGGTTGGAGCAAAAAGAGAATTAAAAAAAAAAAATCAAAAATTGAACTTAGGAAAGTTAAGTTTCTGTTTTGTTTTGTTTTTCAGAAACGAAGCCAATTGAGGATAAGACGGAAAATAGAGGAGGGGCTCCTGGGTGGATCAGCCCATTAAGCATCTGCCTTCAGCTCAGGTCAGGATCCCAGGCTCCCTGCTCAGTGGGGAGTCTGCTCCCTCTCCCTCTGCCCTTCCCCCCTGCTGCGCACACACACTCTCTCTCTTAAACAAATAAATACAATATTTAATTAGAAAAAGAAGGAAAATAGATGAGGTGATAGGTTGCATGATGCATGATCTAACAGGTGAGTGTGTGTGTGTACACGTGTGTATTTCTCAAAGTCCAGAGCTATATACAGAACCATCACAAAGAAATATCTCCACAAAGAAAACAGTTAAACAAGCATATGAAAAATCATCATTCTCACCAGTAATTTATATGAGTGTGTCTATAATTAAACACCGAGAAAGCATGGTATCAATTATAAAACAATGAAATGATAACATGTCATGATGATGAGATTGTGTTAAAGCTTCTCCTTTCATGAAGACCTAGACGATGCTGTCATAGACTAAGTTTCACCCTTTGGAAGAGCATATGTAACATTAAAAGTACTTTGATCAATGTATCCTCTTAGAAATCTATTCTAGGTCAAAAGAAAACAATTATATGCATGTATGTTTCAGTGTTATTTCATGCAAAGCATACCACTGAATAGAATTACAAATATAAATAGGAAGGTGGTAAAACAACATTGGAAAATGTCATAATATAATGTTAAGTTAAAAAAAAAGCAGAAAAAGTCTATAGACTAATGATTATAACTGCTAAAATTACGCACACATGTGGATAGATACTGGAATGCAGAGAAATCAAACACTTGTGCTAAGACAGAGAGATAATGAGGGGGCCTTTGGTCCTTTCCAGATTCCCTTGAATGATTTATCATATTTTTCTTTCTCCCTCTTTCTCTAAACTCTGCCTGGGGACTGCCCCTTGCTTCCCAGGAAGGGCGGGAGCTGTCTCCTGCCTCGATCTCCACTCCCACTCTGGCCATTTGATTTGGTTTCTAAATTGTGTTGCTGTTTCTTGAAACTGCAGCTCTCAAAACAAACCAGGGGTATGCGTGTGAGATCAGAAGGCAACAAGCTCCAGCAAACACATTCAGCTCTGTGTGGGGGCCAAGGAATTTCACATTTGGACACGAAATGTCAGAGCCCACAAAAGTCCTTCTCAGGTCCCAAGAGTGAGCTCAGAATGTCAGCTCTGCCCCAAGCCCTGGACACCTGCCAATGCAGGGTGGGACTTACCCTCCCCCCCCATCCCGAGGCCTGTGGCGACCCTTCAGCACCTCCTGGGTCATGCGCCCCACTGGGAATCTGATAAGGGTTCAGACCCTGCACACCATTTTGAGGGGCTCATAGCTCTACATAGTGGATCGGCACAGCGGTGGGCACTTCTTGTTGCCTCAGTATTTTCTTTCTTTTTCTTTTTTTCAAAGATTTTATTTATTTGACAGAGAGAAACACAGCTAGATAGGGAACACAAGCAGGGGGAGTAAGAGAGGGAAAAGCAGGCTTCCCACCCAGCAGGCAGCCCGATTCAGTGCTCGATCCTGGGACTCCGGGATCATGACCTGAGTTGAAGGCAGAGGCTTAGCCACTGAGCCACCCAGGCGCCCCTGCCTCAGTGTTTTCATCGGAAAAATGGGGATAATAACTATACCTACCTCAGAGAAGCGTTCCAAAAACTAAGTGAGGTAATACTTGCACGTAGAGCAAGTGACTAGCACAAAGTAAGCGCCAATAAATGCCAGATACTATTGATTATATAGACTGAGTACCTATAGTGACATATCTACATATCCGGATAAATGCGAATCACCATCAACCTACTTCTCTATTCCTCTATAAGAGCTGTACATGCATTTAAAAGACTAGAAGGAAAGACATTAACACAGTGATAGTGGTAATCACTGTATAATAAGCTTATGAGTGATTTTTTTTTATTCTACCACCCACCACACATTTTCAACAGATAATGTGTTTTTCTTCTACAATCAGAATAAAATCAATATATGAATCCTTAAAATTGAATCAACAGAAGTGGGATAGGTTGAAAAGAGAGGAGTTCAAACAGAGGGGTCACGCTGGAAAGGCATGTCTTAATGCCGAGCACCTGACATCATTCAAGGAAAGAGGGGGTACCTTGATTGTAGACTTTGGTCTCCTTGGAAATCTCTGAGTCATCCAAATCAGCACCCTGAGTCCCATCTTCTGAGAACGTCGCTAACCGTGCCCGCCTGCCCACCTTGTTCCCTTCTCTGTACGTGTCCAGATCTCCTGGAGGCCATATCTCATGACTTCAGTTGCTAGTTATGGCCCACTGATGTGCCAGCCCTGGGATGGCTATTCTACTGGGTGGTCTCAGTCCGGACCTACAGAAAGCAGGTGACTTGCCCAGGACCACCCAGCCAGAAGGCGGCCCAGCCGGAATTCAGACTCACATCTTCTCACTTCAAGCCCAAGGCTGACCTTCCCAGACAGCTCATGACTCAGAGAAAACAAGGGCTATAGGAATATGCTCAAGGGCCAGGGGAAGGGCTTTCTATTTTCTGTTTAGAATTCCTGCCTATGGATAATTTGGTTGTTGACTGGGTGTAGTTATGTCTGTGTGTTCTTCCGTGTCGTGTGTATGTGTATGTGTGTTAGAGACAAAGAGAGAGAGAATGTATTTGTAAAAAATGTTTTTCAAAGACTCTAAATATAGGGAGCAACACGTGGAGCTTGCTCAGGTTTTTCAAAGTATCAGAAAAACTGAATTTAAGGTAAAAAAAAAATTAAGAGAATGTATTTAATGCATAGAAAATAGAAAATCTGACCCTGTGTAAAATACTTGAGGACAGAGGCCTGGGCTGATTCTAGGTCCTTGTTCCTGACCACAGAATCCTGGAAGTTCAAGGTGAGAAGTACTTTAGAGGTGATTCTGCTTCTGCTCCCTGCAGAAAACCTACCTGCTGCACCCCAGATAGCCATCTTGTTTGAATGCCCCTGGCATTGGGAGCTCACTACCTGAAGGTCCCCCCCCACACACATACCATCTCAGAGTGGTGTCAGCAAGCTCTTCCCCTCATAGTTGAAATATCTTCCTCATTATGTCATTTTTGGGTCTTAGTTCTAACGTCTGGAGTAGTGGGGAATAAATCTGCCCTTCTATCCCAGAGTTTCTGTATCAGGACACCTCCAGCTGTAAATAATAATAAAAAAAAACAACCTTGACTCAATAGCAAGCAATTAGGAGGGGGCTCTGTCTCCATCTCTGCGGCCCTGCCTAGTTACACCGTGCTGGATGACCTCAGGAGGGCAGCGAGATGACCCCTACACTTCCTTGTGTCCCATTTAGCCACTGGATAGCCAGAGGGAAAAGACAGTAGTCTTCTAATGGGTTCTCCTTCTTCCCCATCCAGCCTCTACTCACTTCTCGCTGGACAGAACTGGACCACATGACCACTCTGAAGTCTGAAACGAACCCTACACCAGGACAGTAGGATTGTCTCCACTGGCTTAAAGGGAGTTTCCTCCTGAACTGGAGACAGTCTCCTTCCATGAGTATGAGCAAGATCAGGGCTCTTCCCAAAAGAGAGAAGCTGGGAACAGATTTTGAGTCAGGAACAGTGACTTCAAAAGCATCCAGCGCTTAGTTTGTGGAGCAGTAGGCGTAGCCTGCGGTGGACCCTGGTGATCTGTGCCTGCCCGTGATCCACTCCTCTTCTGCTGGGGCAGCACCTACTTTTGCTCCGAGGAGCTACCTCTCCCTGAGACCCTCAATTCAAGATCCTATGCTTCCCGAGTGCTGGTTGATCAGCTCCTTTGATTCTGTGAGCTGCCCTGTAACTTTCTGTTATTCCCGTTGTTGTTGTTGTTGTTCTCATTGTTTTTTAATAGCTTCAATAGCCAACCAGTCGCTGTTGCTTGCAGCCAAAGAGTGCTAACCAGCCCCTAAGGTTCAAAGGCACTGAGAGCTCCAGTGTCTGGAATTTAGAACCCTGAATCTGGAGAATCTGGATTAGAATCTAAGAATCTAAGCAATCCTCTGACTCACTGTGTTATTTTGTGCAAGTCACTCAACATCTCTGGTCAGTCAGACCCTGACATCTCTTTGATCCTAGCAAGAATTGGCAAAGAAACAAACAACAACAAAAACCAGAACAAGAAGAACCACACACACACACACACACACACACACACACACACACACCCCATACATGAACAGGCCCATCCAACTCAAGAAATACTATAGTCAGAAGTCCCAAAAATAAGCCACAAATCATCATCTATTTGCTCAGTTACCAAATTTCAAATCACATGACCTCTCTACACCTCATTTTTCTCATTTGTAAAATGAATATTTTTTAAAAAGATTTTATTTATTTGACACAGAGAGATCACAAGTAGGCAGAGAAGGAGGCAGAGAATGAGGGGGAAGCAGGCTCCCCACTGAGCAGAGAGCCCAATGTGGGACTCGATCCCAGGACCCTGAGAGCATGACCTGAGCTGTAGGCAGAGGCTTAACCCTCTGAGCCACCCAGGCATCCCTAAAATGAGGATATTAATAGCATTGCATAAGGGCTTTTGGATGATAATATAGAATAGTATTTGTAAAAATATTTTCTACTCTGATTAATGCCACCAAATGCAAGGAATCAATATTCCCAATATCTGCTGAAAACATGTGCTTATTTACAAGTAATAGCTAGAAAATAAAAAAATGATAAGAAAGTGTAAGTGTGTATGGTCTTCCTCCCCCTCCCTGCTTCTACAGGCTACTTCTTGGGCCACCTGGGTGGGTCAGTCAGTTAAGCGACCAACTCTTGATTTTAGGCTCAGGTCTTGCTCTCGGGGTGGTGGGATTGGGTCGCACATCTGGCTCCAAGTTAGTGTAGAGTCTGCTTGAGATTCTCTCCCCTTCTCCCTCCTGTTCAAGCTCTCTCTTAAATAAATAAATAAATACATAAATACATACATAAATAAATAAATAAATAAATAAATAAATAAATAAAATCTTTGGAAAAAAACCTAAAAGGATGTTTCTCTGTGCATCCTTGGCACTTGGGTTTCTATGATGTTAATATAGAGAAAGGATAAGACGCATGTGCATACACAATTGGAGTAGCCAGAGGCTGACTGACATACATGGGAGAGAGAATTATAATTCCCACCAGAGTTTAAAAAAGAAGAAGAAAAGAAAAGAAAAAAAAAAAAAGACAGCTTTGACCTAAAAGTTGAAGATGGAAAGGGAAAAAAAAAGAACAGATGCGAAGAAGAAAGTTTGCAAATCTGCAAAGAGAAGAGAGATTTTGGGGGCGGCTGCCATGAATATGGGAAGATGAGAATGTGGGGAGGCAGGCAATGACAAGCAAAAAAGGATTTTTAAAGTTTTGCTGGATGTCATGAATGTCCCCCTTTGCATTTCCTAGGAGACAGAAGGAAAGTTTGAATTTGCTTACAATTATTTGGGGATGTTGCACGGATGTTTCTCCAAACACAGAGGCAGCTGGTTTTTTATGGTGCATGCAAATATTCACTGAGCTCCTCGTATGCACCAGGCACTGCCTAAGGCTCTGAATACACCTGAACTTTGCCCTAGCAGACCATGCAGAAAGCACTTGGCCTGCCCCCATCCCGGTGGTCACTGAACCCCATACACGGCCACGGTCACTCCTCCCCAGCCCCTGGCACAGCCTCAGATGGGACCCTGTTCATGTCTCACTGGATTACCCTGTCAGGTGATCTCCTTGCCCCTAGTTCCAGGCCCCACACCCAATCCACTGTCTACACTGCTGCCAAAATTATTTTTTCCAAAATGCGAATCACGTTCATGACTTGCTTCCATTTGAAATCTTTCAAACTTGATTTCCTCCTCACCCTTTATTTTTTTATATACTTTAAAAAAAAAAGATTTATTTGAGAGAGATCAAGAATGAGAGAAATCAGGGAGGTATACACAGGCTCCCTGCTGAGCAGACAGCCTGATGCAGGGCTCCGATTCGAGGATCCCAGGATCATGACCTGAGCCGAAGGCAGACGTTTAACTGATTGAACCATTCAGGCGTTCCCCCTCCTCACCGTTTATAGGATGAAGTCATAATGCCCTAGCTCTCAGGAAAGACCCTTGGGAGCTGGATCTGCACCTCTCCCCTCCCCCCAACTGCCAGCCTCTGTATGTCACATTCCCACATTTCTACACCGCGTGGAAAACACTGTGACCCTCTTTTCCACTTTCCCTCTTTTACACTCAGCTGGACTTCCCTCCTCTTCCCTGGGAATCATTCCCCCAGCCCCCATGTCACACAAAGCTAACCCTTCCAAGGCTCCCTAGAACATTGCTCTCCTTACACTCAGCAGTGATTTATGCCCACCTGCTCCTGGTCCCCAGCTGCCCACGTTGGGGACAATAACGCATCATGTCCAGTCCTAGCACAGCTCCACGCACAAGGTGGATGTACCAAAGAGGTTTCCTGTTGATGGGGACAGAGATGACAAGGGACAGAAAAGTATGTCCTGCTGTTGGGAGGGGATGATACTACCAACTTGGTAATTGAACTTGAACTTAGGCGTGGTGGAAACTTGCCGCTTTTGACTGAATCTGTGTTTTCCATCTCAAGGCATGTATGGGCCAGGAGGCATCAGTGACTTTTTACCTAATATCTTAAAAGAAAAAAAATTTCGGCGTGCCTGGGTGGCTCAGTTGATTAAGCGACTGCCTTCGGCTCAGGTCATGATCCCGGAGTCCTGGGATCGAGCCCCACATCGGGCTCCCTGCTCAGCGGGAAGCCTGCTTCTCCCTCTCTCACTCCCCCTGCTTGTGTTCCCTCTCTAATTGTGTTTCTCTCTGTCAAATAAATAAAATCTTAAAAAAAAATTTTTTTTCAAATGACACCGTGAAATATGATTGTTTTCAAACGATAGCAGCAAAAGAACAATCAACATAAAGAAGAATACTGAACTTCAGGGGGCACACACTGCCCAGAGATAACTATGGCAGACATTCTGACAGTGGTCTCTGTGTCGCCGTAACTCATTACATCGGTCTGCAGCGGGTCCCATGATCCAGTCTCGCCACGCCCAAAGGGCCCCAGATTCTGAGAATTTGAGCGGAACCAGCCCCAGAAGGGTGGGGTCGGGAGACTCTCTCTTTGAGGCCTTGGTCTGGTCAAAGACATAGCTTGGCCCCAGTCAAGACCATCTCCAGACATATACAAAAGGGCCATTTTTCTTTCCCTCATGTACAAAGTGTGCTGCAGACTGGGAGTTTTTCTGGGTTATGAGATTCAGTTCCATTGCAAAAGATCATCTGAGGTTTCCCAAGAAAGTCATATTTAAAGATGGCATAGACTGAAGCTTTATTTTTGTCCAAAATAGTCATGAATTATGAAAGCCATTGGCTGGAAGCTGGAGGAACAGCAGGTTTTTGTGGACAAAGAAAAAGCGTGGCTAAGATTTCAACCCCAATAGGACCGCCGAAGAGTCTGAAAGGACCATTGAGTCATGGGAGGGGCCCAGCAATGAGCCTCTCTTGCTTCCTCGTGTCCTCCAGTGGGGTCTTTGCACGAGGAAAGCTGTGACTGCGGGATACGAGTGAGTTAATGTTTGGATGTGCTCAGTGACCAGATCGTGCCTCACAGGACCCCCCCAGAGGTCTTCTGTGACCAAACAAGTGGTGGGTTCCTTTATGACCCTCTTAGGGCAAAGTCTGTCCGCTAGTCTACCCCGTGGTGGCCACAACTGTCTCTGACTTTACAACTGGGCCCAGCAATTTCAGATCTAGGAATCTTCCCACAAACAGGAAACAACAATGCAAATGGTAGGATTATTTGTAACTGCAAAATATTGGAAACAACACAAATGGCCATTCATAATCTAGTTGGATATAAACTATAATATATCTACTTGATGAAAATCTATGCAGCCATAGAAATGGATGAAGGAATTCCCTATGAATTAACATGGGGCAATTTCCAGGAGATAGATAGATATAGATAGATAGATAGATAGATAGATAGATAGATAGATGATTTTATTTTTTTGACAGAGATAGAGAAAACAAGAGAGAGAATGCAAGCAAGGGGAAGTGGGAGAGGGAGAAGCAGATTTCCTGCTGAGCAGGGAGCCTGATGTGGGGCTCGACCCCAGGACCATGGGATCATAATCTGAGCTAAAGACAGAGACTTAACGACTGAACCATCCAGGCGCCCCTCCAGGATATATATTATTAGGTAAAACAAGCAAATTACAAAAGACCATAAAATGTATTCTACATTTTGTGTGAGATAAGGGGAAATACACATACACACCTATATGCATGCCTAGCTTTGCAGAAGGGGGTACAGAAGCAATAAATCAGAAGCTAATAAAAATGGGCAGGCACGGTGAAGGGGATGGGGATAGCTGTTCTGCACATAGTTTTCATTTGGAGTGCCTCATATATCCAAAAATAAAATTAGGTCCAAGGGATTTTTTTTTTTTTTTTTA